>DF239926.1:0-31529 GCA_000507305.1 Breviolum minutum Mf 1.05b.01 | reverse complement strand
ATTTATTTATAAATATTAGATATATTTTATTTCCTGAAATTTATCCTTATTATTTTTCTCTAGAAATTCATATTACTTTCTATTCTTTCTAATCATTTTCATTTCTATTTATTTATTATTAATTATTATATTTTCTATTTTCTTTTTTTTAAATAATATCAATCATATTCTAATTAATTTTAAAAAATATATATCATTATAATGAAATTTTATTCTAATCAAGATTTCAAAAAATCTTTATATATCAAATCAATATATTAATATAAATCATTTTCTTATTTATATCAAATTATAATATAATATAATATAATTAATATTTTTTTAATTTTATCTAAAACAAAATAATTATTTTATAATCAATATTTCGAATATTTTACCATAAGGGAAAATTAGGATATATTAAAGATATTTTTGATTTTCAAATTGGTTTGTTTAAAATAGGCTAGATCGTTGTATCTTTAGGGTTTTTGGAGGGGCATTACACCCGTCTTTTTTTTCAATGTTGCTTTAATACACAAAAATAGATACTAACTTTGGCACCTCATAATAAATGGTTATATATATACATATTATATGCATATTCTTTTTCATTGTTTGACCATCAATGCATGTTCTTCTTCGTCCGCTGCAGCCTATGGGCTCTCAAACTTTCATCTGCATGGAGTTTCCGCAATTAGCCATTCAAAGTGCTTTACAACTGCAATTGATCACACCAAATGCCGCAAAGAGACAATTGAAGATGAGAAATGTATTTTTGATATGCTTACACCTGAGTTTCTCAGACCAGAGTCAATCCAAGCACATCATTTTACATCATTGCCATGACTTCTGATTTTCACCAAAATGAATTGTTCCAATATCCAACCTTCTAATCTCAGATTCTCATCCAAGCCACGGGATTTCGCCCAAGGATCGTAGCCCGCGCTCCGGTTTGGCAAATTTAACTTCTGAGCCTTGCACAAAAATTCAATTTCTCCGATATGTAACATCTAAATCATTGCAGGATTTCAAGTCCATCCGCACCTCTGCCTCTGCTCGCAACATCCTTGATACAGTGAGTGTAGCTGCCTCAGAAAGTCGGATCCTGATCCCAGTTACAAACAACTATTTCAAGCTCTTACGGTCAAGGACCTTCGTTCGTTTAGCTGGGGTGAAAGCTGCATCAATTGATGCAGCAACGAATCCGTCATCTGTCGTGTTGCAGTTAGATTTGAGGGCGTTGGATGGATCTGCAATAAATACGCTCAGATTTCCCCAACAAGAAAAGAAAAGTAACCTTTTCTCCGGAACCTGCCCGCAATGCGCCATCACCTTCCCGGCACTATTCCCTGTAGACCTTCCCGGAACGCAACCTCGAGCCTTCTTGGGAACCCTGCCCCAAACCCTTCCCGATACTCACCCTGTAAACCTTCCCGGAACCTCCTCATAACTTGGCTCAGACCCCCATAGCATTCTGCTGTTGGTGCAAAAACCATCAAAAAGCCAAGGTTCCCTCAACCGAAGACGGGCCAATCGCTTTCGCTGAAAGTTCTGCTCTTTCCTCGGACAACGGAAGAATGGCATGCTGGAGGATGTGAATATACCGTAAGACCCTAGGGATGCTTTTGGTATGGCTGTTCAGTTGAAGTGCAAGACAGTGCCCTAGGCCTGCCCCAAGTGCATGTTCATTTATTAATGGCATTGGTATCCAAGAGCACAGGCCATTTTGCCGTCCAAGAGTCTCTGCCACTTTTCCTCGGCAGCTAGCTGGCATTGTGTCTGCCAATTGTTATAGAAAAAACAAAAAGAATATATAAGTCTATGTCCAAAGAAGCACAAGAAACATCCAAACGATGCTTTTGCAAGCATAGAAGTCTGGCAGTTGAAGTCTGAACATCTTGAAAACCTCCCAAGTCTCACAACTCTAAGTTGACTCTAGTCGAGGCACTGATGTAGTAGTTGTCGTCCGCGACGGCCAGCAAAGGCTCAGCGCGTGCAATGTAATAGCGCTGAGCATACACCGGCCAGAGTGCCTTGATTGATTTCCAACGGGTGAGGAACTCACAAAGGTTTTGCCTCTACAAAAAATACATACAAATTCAATGTCCAATCAATTTGATATTTGAGCTGCACTACCAACCTTCAGCCTTTGCTACTTTACGGCAAGAGATCCCACTTTCACTGTGCCAATTCCGAGTCACTTTGCCCGTTTTGTCTCGGACGTCAACAATCTTCGTATCCTCTCAAGTGCGAGAACGCACGACCGAATGATATACCATCCTCTAGGCACAAATCCTGTGGCTTTCAGTCCCTAGTATACAATTCACCGCTTTTTTTGTTGTTGCTTGTTTCACTTGCGGACACCATCTGCTGTTACCCCTGGCCCAGTCCTCAGCATCCAAGGTGATGTTGTCATCAAAAAAGAGAGAGTGACATCGATGGTCTGCTGGGTCGACGGGCAACAACTTGCCTCATCCACTGATTTCCAAGAGTGAAGAAGTCATGCCCTGCCACTCAACAGCGCAACGTTGATGTGGAAAGACTGCCAAACCCCTTGGATTCGCTGGATCTACCGGATCTACCCACTCACAATGCTTCCAGATTCAACTGGATCGGGGCCAAGGTGCCATAAGGTCCGTGCTGGCCGCCTAACAGAGGCAACCATCCAGGTTTTTGGTCAAATTGTCTTGAGGGGTAATAAGTTGGGCAGGTAACCATCTGATTCAATGTTCCAATCTACAAACCACTTCCTTGTAGTAGACTCAGTAGACGCCTAAGAATGGCAATGTGACGATGCGATTAGTATTTTGACTCCGAAATTTAAGTTTATCTTTAAATCTTTACTCATTCCAGCAAGGCTTTTCACTGCCAATGCCTTTCTGCCAGTATGGAAAGTAGTCCCTCAAGGCCAAAACCTTGGCGTCTCAAGTCACTCTTCAACTCCACTGACCTTTACTGATCTACAAGATCTGCTCTTAGACTTGGAATTCTCATTTCAACAGCTCCTTCCCTGCATCTGTATGCAGCTGGAGATCAGATGGCTTGCTTGTCTTGGTCTGGAGGTCCTTGTCGCATCGGTCGGCACCCCAGTATGAAACAAATAGATACAAATAGGTTTTGATCATTTTAGCATCTCAGTCCTTGAGAACTGCATCCCAACCCCTGCTGGACTGCAGGCTGCTGTTCTCTGGCAGCTGCAAGAAGTCGTCCAAGATTCCTGCAACCATAAACCACAGCTGCTGGTTTTGTCGTGTCCTGTCCTTGTTCTCAGAGTTTGTTTCTCTTCGTCTTCGAAATGCTGTGAGCACAAGCTTTTCAGCAAGCCGAGCCGACAGAATGCTGAAGAGCTTGACATAACAGTGTGACAGATCCCAACTCAGTCCTTTGGCTGAATGGAGGTCCTGTAACCGAACAACTCACAGCGAGACGTCAATCTATGAGTCTACCTGCTTCACCTTCTGATCAAGACAACTTGAATTCGAGGGTATGTAGCCTGAATGGCGGGAAGGCATATCGAGATTGCAAAATCTGTCCTCTTCAAGTGTTGTGGTGCCCCACACAATGCTGCAGTTCTCCGCAGAGCGATACCAAGATCCTCGCACAGCAGCTACTTCTCACAAGATATATAATTGCAGGGTGGACACGACTTTGCCAAACGCTTCGCGCAGGGCCTTGCCCTATAGCCCCACCTGTGTTTTCAGCAGTCAGGCGCAAATCTGGCTTGCCTGGAGAGCCACAACTCTGACAGTAAATCCCCAACTTCCTTGTCCATCATTCACGGAACACATATGCAAAGGCTATGTTGGCAAATCTTTTGGCTGATCTTGCTCAAGTAAACATGACTTCGTTTTACTTCAACTGCTGTTCTATTCCCCTTTACTCCTTGAGGTCGAGAAATTGTAGCTTGTCTCTGTCAGCGAAACTAGCTTTGTGGCCGGCAAGCCTTCAGCAGAGCCGTCCAAGCGCAACTTGGGATATCTGGGATGTTCCCCCGCCTAAGTGCACATGGGACTGTGGCACAGCAACAAAAAGTGTTTCCAAAACTGCCTCAAGCTTCCCATCCAAATTTTGCAAAACATCCACACCAAGATGACATATCTTTTGAATTCTTTTGAGGCCATCGGCAAAGTCCGACCAAACTGCCTCCAAGGCGCACAGAAGGCGTTAAACTCCGCTTGAACTGCGGGAAGGTCCGACCCAAAGGTCCGAAAGACGATGGAAAAGCTCCTGTCCTGGCACGTGCCGCTAATGAGACAAATGCTATTGATGGCTGAAATTCTGCACAAGTTGAAAAATAGTCTATCGCATCATTTTCTGGGTTGTATAAGTTTAAGGCATCTTAGGTGGTGCAGAGTTTCAGCCATGGATGTGATCGCTTTTTGGGTTGCTCCAGCTGTTTCTGCATTGCAAGTTTGCTCTCAATCATTCATGGCAGCACATTCTTGACCAGGTCTGCAACCAGATCGAAGAATGCCGCTATCCTTGGTAGCAAACTACTAGCCAAATGAAGGCAAAGGCGTCCTAATGATATGGTTCTGACATAGCCTGCTCTCTTCATCTAACTCTACAGTAAATCAGAATCATCATATAAATTCATATAATAATATAATAATTATATACATTAATATACAATCAACTCTGGGGCTCTGACACCATGCCACTTCCTACCATTCGTCCTTGCTGTTGGAGCTGTGCGGCCATAGTCTCGTAGTGCGGCCGCAGCAACTCGCCCGGCTCTCCCGGCTCTGTGAATTTCTTCCAGACCTCCCGGAAGTTAAAAAAAAACATGGAAGGCCATGGCGAGTTAGCTAGCACTCATGTTAAACCAACAGGGTGTAAAAAAAAAAGGATCTTCCAATCTTCCAGCGCACCTGCTCTCGCTTCTTTTTCATGTCCTGCAAGATCCCACACGTGTCAATTTGGATGTTTGGCCACTGGTCTCTGGTGAATCTGGTCAAGTTTTTTGTCATCAAAACATATCACAACCAGACTCCTTAGCCTTGCCGGGCAAGCACTGCTCCAAATATTCCAAGTAGCTCATTAACTCAGGCTTTTGTGCCGGCCTCCCATTTCACAGTTTCATCACATCACTGTCTCTCAGCGCACGGAAACCTTGAGAAAAGCATTTTGAGCCTCGCAGAGCTTGGCAACTTCTCCACCAGTTGCCATCCTTTCTCCAGGGGTCCACCATTTGGATTGGCACGACCCCAAGCACATTCTGCCAGAATACCTGAGTTTCATCTGTTTTGCATGTCCAAACACGGAAGTGCGATTCTTCAACAAATGTGACCAGTTGCCGTTGAGAACATCGGAAGTTGGTATTCCTTGGATTGTGTCCTTGGTACAAACACAAAGCAGTCTCAGAACCATGCTGATCATGAAAGTTTGAAATCCATTCAAGATGGAATGGGTTCCAGGTAAAAATTTGAAGGAGCAAAAAGGCATCATTAAAGCTTGAATCAATTGGTCCCAGAGTTCAGTGAACAAATCCGAAATATCCTAGCTAGCAGAGCCAAAACGTCAAAAATGTACGACGAGTAATATCTAATAGCAACTAGGCTAATTGGGGTTTGGGACCACTACTAGGGGATTGTTTGGTTTTCAAAGCAAGTTTCTACCATCACGATGGTCTTGTTGACATCAAAGTGCAGGATCAAGTGAGGCGTAGTTCGACTCCAACTTCCTTATGCAATTCATGGACAAACAAGGTAGGACAGTCGGCTCGCTTGTCACTTCCACTCCAGCCTGGATGCTTGTAGCCTGGATGAGAGACCTCGGAAACAGATCAAAAACCTGTTTACTTAGTTGAAGAAGTTATGACCGCTCAACTCATAAGTTGACCTGCCGCGACCTCGGTCAAAATGTCAAAAATGCACTAGGTCTCAAACCGAATGCCCATTTCGCGCACTCCAGCATAAACAAACGTCCCCCGAGGATGGCCCAAGGCCCATTGCAGTTTGGCAGCGATTCAGTTCGCTCTGTTCAAATGGCGAAACATGATGTCAAGACACTGGCAGCTTGGAATCGAATGCCACGATTGTTCGAAACGCTCTCCTGTGTTTGATTCTTCTTTCGAGCTGATCATATCATGCTTCGTATTTTCAACGTGATTCGACACAGGATAGTTTGGAGAAATTAGAGGAGCTACAAACCCCTTTCAACTACAGTAATAAGGAACAAGAAATGTTCGTCACATTAACAGAGTTGCACCTTTAAATCTTTATTCTCGTCCATTCTCGTGCTGCACAGCTAGGATGCCTGAGCCTCATCAAACGACAACCCATCCAGGAAGTTCCAAGGTTGAAGAATCTCCAAATCTGCATGTGGACCTTGGGAATTGATGACCCCGTGGAAAAAAAAAACGGCTGAAAGATGCTGAAAGTGCATTCTGCACAGTTCCAGTTTTTTTCATTTTAATTCTCGGGATACATAAAAATTCCACATTCCTACATCACGCTTTTTTCGCCTCTCGAACTTCAGTTGATTTTTGGTACTCACATCTTGGCTGGTCAGGTATCGCCGCCAACCTGCGCAGCTTGGGTATGCTTCTGGGTCAGAAGGGAATCACGATTCGAACGGAGGAATAAGATTGAAGCATGGACCACCACCACCACCACCACCAGCAACAACAACAACAACAACAACAAGAACAAGAACAGTGGGAACCTCAGCAACAACAGCAACGACAATTGGAACAACTAGAACAACTAGCACAGGAATAGGAACAAATGGAGCAATGGATAGAACTCTTGTTGAATTCCCATGTAAGCTGCGACGTTGATCTTCCTAGGTTGAGTACTTGCCATCTCATGCTGATGGCTTCAGCTTTAGCCTATGCTGTGATGCTGAATGGTCTGTTTCTTGTGCCATGCTTTCTGTTGCCATTGTCTGTAGTAAATGTCTGTTATCGCTTGTCACTATCTGTTGCCCTTGCTGTGGAGCGCGAGGTGCTGGAACTCCTGTTCTGGCCTCTGCTGTGTTGCGTTTTGTTGGCTTTCTCCAGTAAAGCTGGAAGTTGAACCAGGTGTGTGGAAGTTGGTATGACCCGTTGCTGCAACTGTCACTCACTTCTGTGCATGACATGTGGCAATGTGTTGGGTCAAGCTCAACGGCCTTGATGTTGAGTTCATGTATACATGCACGTGGAGACATGAGTATAGCTGTCCACTCACACGACCGACCAATTAACCCACCATCTCTCGAACCAACCAAGCAAACAACCAAACAACAAACCAAACAAACAGGAAGAAACAGGGCGCTGGCTAAGGAGGTTTGCGAACTGTATAGTATGTTGATGTGATGCCTGCTTGAAAAAGATGCTTTCGCAGGTGATGGGAAAACCAACACAGTGACAAAGTGGAAGGGACAATACCTTGGGATAAAAACGGCCCTATCCACAATGCCAATGGACCAGCTGATCTGAAAGTGCCGAGCTAGTTTAGGATTTCATACATCCCAGTAAAGCATTGTAGAATTCTGATATTTACCAGTCTCAAAACTCGTAAAACAACAGCGGATTTCTCCCTAGTGCGAATTGTTTCCCCGTCTTTGCTGATTGGCCTCATCTTTGACGTCTGTTTTTCAGCCAACAAACAGTCCGACGACTCTCTACCAGAACTTCGATTCCCCTCGGTTGTCCAAGTGGTTGCCACTCGTCCACATGAGGCCACCAGACAGGCACTCGGACCGCTTGTGCAAAGCACGACTCTAACTAAGCTGCGGCTGCGAATTGCAGCCAAATACACGTCACGAGGAAAACTTTGTGGGTCTGGCAGGTACGTCAAATGTTCATCTCCCTCAAAACGAATGAGCGTGATAGAAAGTCTTAGAAATGTATTCGAATGGCCTAAACGAATGCATAATACCTATGTATCTGTAGAGGTTTTCCACCCTCTTGGAACTACCAACTAGCAAGAAAAACTACCCCAGTGCTCGGCACAGGTCAAGCACGCCATCACCGTTGCTCAAGTGGGGGGTAGGGTGGGTGGGTGTGGGTCGGGGGGGCATAATAACTTCATGTTGTTAAAGCACTATGACAATGAATATCAAGCCTTCATGTCACAATTGCTTTAACGCAGAGAAAAAGGGAACATCAAAACTTGTTACTTAGCACGTACACACACAAGTTGGGACACAATTATATACTTTCCTTTTTCTAACCATCCTTTTTTGAGCCACCCCACCAAGGCGGCTTAGCTTCGTGCCATGGATCATGCGTTGAACTTGTCTGCTTGGATTGTTGTAGAAAGTTCAACTAGCATTCAACTAGCAAATTTGATTTGGATCAACATTTGACCCTGCCGATCTTAAAAAGGGTACTCAGAGCCCTTCGACCCAAACTCGTTTATTGAAGCGAAGTCGGTTGGCTGTCGAAGTGGTTGCCACTCGTCCAGATAAGGCAACCAAACAGGTACTCCGATCGCTTGTGCAAGGCAGGAGTCTAAGTAGGCTGCAGCTGCCACTTCCAAGCAGCCAAAAAATGCCAAGTCTGGCATGTCACAAGGAAGACTTTGCGGGTCCGGCATTTGGTCAAATGTTCATCTCCTTCAAGACCACGGAGCATCTTAGAAAGTCTTGGAAATGTATTCAAGTGACTTAAACAAATTCATGCTGTAGTGGGTGTCCGCCAATCCTACGATGTTGTACCCTGAGTGTATATCCTATGGAATCAAACAAAATCAATCAATTTAAGTACCTGTTTGCGTAAAGTTTCAGGAACCAAAAACATCGCTGAGACTCAGATCTGATTCTGCTTTATAGCGGATCTGCAGAAAACATCACCGCGAAAATTGAAAATTTCATTCAGGAATTCAAGTATTGGGATGTTGGTTGAATCTGATCCATGTGGAGAGAGTTCAACTAGCAAATTTGATTTAATATGTGGCACCAATTGGTTCAACATTTGACCCTGCCAACCTTAAAAAGGGTACTCAGAGCCCTTCGACCCAACGTCGTTTATTGAAGCGAAGTCGGTTGGCTGTCGAAGTGGTTGCCACTCGTCCAGATAAGGCAACCAAACAGGTACTCCGATCGCTTGTGCAAGGCACGAGTCTAAGTAGGCTGCAGCTGCCAATTCCAAGCAGCCAAAAAATGCCAAGTCTGGCATGTCACAAGGAAGACTTTGCGGGTCCGGCATTTGGTCAAATGTTCATCTCCTTCAAGACCACGGAGCATCTTAGAAAGTCTTGGAAATGTATTCAAGTGACTTAAACAAATGCATGCTATAGTGGGTGTCCGCCAATCCTACGATGTTGTACCCTGAATTTAGAGCCTATGGAATCAAACAAAATCAAGCAATTTAAGTACCTGTTTGCGTAAAGTTTCAGGAACCAAAACCATCTCTGGGACTCAGATTTCATTCTGCTTTATAGCGGAGCTGCATAAAGCATCAGGTCGAAAATTGAAAATTTCATTCAGGAATTGCAGTATTGGGATGTTGGTTGAATCTGATCCATGTGGAGAGAGTTGAACTAGCTAACTAGCAAATTTGATTTAATATGTGGCACCAATTGGTTCAACATTTGACCCTGCCAACCTTAAAAAGGGTACTCAGAGCCCTTCGACCCAAACTCGTTTATTGAAGCGAAGTCGGTTGGCTGTCGAAGCGGTTGCCACTCGTCCAGATAAGGCAACCAAACAGGTACTCCGATCGCTTGTGCAAGGCACGAGTCTAAGTAGGCTGCAGCTGCCAATTCCAAGCAGCCAAAAAATGCCAAGTCTGGCATGTCACAAGGAAGACTTTGCGGGTCCGGCATTTGGTCAAATGTTCATCTCCTTCAAGACCACGGAGCATCTTAGAAAGTCTTGGAAATGTATTCAAGTGACTTAAACAAATGCATGCTATAGTGGGTGTCTGCCAATCCGACGATGTTGTACCCTGAATGTATATCCTATGGAATCAAACAAAATCAATCAATTTAAGTACCTGTTTGCGTAAAGTTTCAGGAACCAAAAACATCTCTGGGACTCAGATGTGATTCCTTTTTTATAGCGGAGCTGCAGAAAACATCACCTCGAAAATTGAAAATTTCATTCAGGAATGCCATTTTTAGATATTTTTAGGATGTTGGTTGGTTCAACAGTCCAACAAATAATGGCGTAGATCATTGCCATCAACCTCATTATTGAAGGGAGTCATAATATCATATGTTCTAATACCTTTCCAACCTGCAAAAATGACAAGAAAAATCAGTTCAACTAGCAAATCTGTAGCACCAATTGGTCCAACATTTGACCCTGCCGATCTTGCAACTACACGCATTAATCTGTGCACCCCTTCGGAATGCGATTCAGAGTGTCGATCGCACTTCCACAGGGTGTCTCAAAAAGTGGAATAGGCAATCCATGTCTACTATTCTGGTATATCTTCAATTCATAAACCTTGAAGAATCAGCTGAGCAATCACGGCTGGGCACGGTCTTCATCCCGGTCCCGTCTGGATTGGATCTCTTTCGAAAGTGTTGAGGCATTGCGCTTCACCTCAGCGTTGCAAATGCAACCAAACACTCATCCAATAAACAACATCCGTGTTGCAGGCACCAGCGTCAACCTAAACTCCTTTCAATTCCTTGTTCATTGTTCAACTATCCAAATCGACACATCCATATTTCGGGTCTACCAACTTGGGTCACTCGAATCAATGATTGATTGACGTTTCTAGTCCACTATCCCACCAAATTTCACTAGCAACGATATAATTATATCTAGGTATAATCATTGACTGAAATCACGCCTCTCCAATCACCCAACAAAGCATTGTTGAGAACTAGAGTCATTTGCCCGGCGGAACCAAAATGGTAATCTTACTCTTAAGTATACTGTATCCTGCTTGGACTATAATGTAGTTGATGGTGGTGCTATCTTGCTACACCACAAGAAGACGTATACAAACAACCTTGTAAACAATGAGATCCACTAGCAGCAGCAGCAGCAGCAGCGCCCCTCATATCTAAAAATGTTCATTGCCAACTTCCCATGGTAGCAAATAATAACGGCCGCGCGGCAAAGCGGCGAAAGCCATTGAGCTGCTGTAGGTACTCCTGTTG
This sequence comes from Breviolum minutum Mf 1.05b.01, assembly GCA_000507305.1. Taxonomy (NCBI): domain Eukaryota; class Dinophyceae; order Suessiales; family Symbiodiniaceae; genus Breviolum; species Breviolum minutum. Next base: position 20,505 of record DF239926.1, on the reverse strand, counting down.
AGGCCGGGCACGGCGATAGAGCAATGGTCAGGCGGTGTTTAGCTCGTTATATTTCATTGATTGGACTTTCAAGGCAGAACCCCTGTTTGTTTTCCATACCTGAAAAATGGGGATCCCAATCGGATTCCCAAGCAACAACCTCAACCAAGCGTTATTCTCTCAATCTACTGGCATATGGGAAAAAATTCTCTTCCTGTCGCCCTCTGAGTCATTACAGCTGCAGGGAGTAAACTTGCTGTGTCTATCTGGAAGGTTCTTTCGCTACTCTGCTTGGCTGTTGGGTTGTGCACTTCGTAATTGGTCTTTCCAGCCCCCGAAAAGAACACCTGCCTAAGAGGCTATGATCTTGGAATAAGGGAGGAACAAATATGCTACTCTCATATATCTGAGCAAATTTCAGATGCTTTGGCAGTTACGGTTGCAATGATACCGTACATATATTTGCAAAATTGCGAAAATACCAAGCAATGTTACAGCATTCAGCCAAAGGCTTGGTCAACCAATTTGGTGAACAGAACGTTGCCGACTTAGAATCAGGGAAAAAACCTCTCGATTACAAGAGGTTTACACAACTTGGAAACGTTGGAAAGTTGCATGGGATTCCGAACCACCAATCTTAATAAGCATTACGCGAATCATAGGCGACCTCACATACCACGAACCTTCTAGTTATTGCCAGCTCACAGACTCCTCATGACATTGGCGATCTGGAGGAAGTGGCATTTCAGGTGGTCCATGACGAGTGGCGTCCCAAGACTTCTTTGGCATCATCAATGCCGATTGCTCCAAGTCCACCAAATCTTCAGCACTCACCACCACTTTACTAGGCTCATCTTTCCTGTCACGCCAAATCATCAGACAACAACGTGCAAGTCAGCTCAAGATAGTTGAGGTCGGTAGTTTAGTAAAGGGCCAGGATAATCGGAAAAACCAAACTGGTACAATTTCACACTTGGCTCATATCCAAGCGTGCAATGTCACAATTTTCCCTTCCCCAACACACTTTCAGGGACTGGGAAGGGAGCTGAGAACCTTGGAGAAATATGCATTTTCCGCACAACTGCAGTTGAATTCTAGCCTGGAATTTGTGTCCAAACAACCAAGGCGGATCCAAGAATGGATATCAAGCTGGACCCAATCCAAACATCTGCCATACAAGTTGTGGAGGGCTCTGGATATCTCAAAAGGCGGGCACCTAAACCCGAACTCCCAGCAATTTCTGCGAAGGGATTCAGGGGGCAGAACCCTAAAAATTCACGTCGACATCCAAATGTCCATTCAACATTCCTAGTGCTGCGAGCCTTTGAACGATGTTCAAAATCCTTTGTATTTGGTTGTTACGGTAAGAGTACTAAACAAAAGGCTTCCGAAATAATGAATCTCTATAAAACTACCTGTTTCGTGTTTTACCTTCTTTTAATACAAACTAAATTCTAAATAAGCGGATTCCACTTGTCACTGCTCATGTGGAGCCAACCCCAACTGAGCCGCCAAAGCCACCTCGAAGGCGGAGTAGGTTTTGGAGATGTCATCGAGTTTGGCATGTTGCCGGAAAATTCAGCTGAGTTGTCCTTTGGCAGGGAGCCATGTGAAAAACGAGGTTCCAGGATGATTGGAATTGTAGCCTGGATGATTGCAACCAACCTACTGTACCAACTAAGATATACTTTCATCTATCTCATCAAGTACCATGACATACCATAACCTAGCAAGTGGGCAACCCAAAAATGGAACTTTGCACCCCATGAAACTTACACTAGCGGGCCTGCTTTTCTGGTGATTTCTTAATCCAAAAGTCGACTTGCTTTGAGGTACCTTTTTCAGAGTGAAAGGGATAAAAAGGCGACCACAAACAGGTTCTAAATGTCATTTCTTGATATGTGCCAGATCGTGCCAGTATCCACAGTATTTAATTATATAATTTTCTTAAATAATTTGTTGTATCATTGTGCCAGCAAGCTTCCATCAATGTCGCTAGTGAGGTGAAATCTTGAACCGGTGCCACCTTGGATACTGGTGGTCGTTTCTTCGACGGTGTTGGAGGAGGCACGCCGTGATAGGGCACCACCTTCTGCGAAGCTCCACACCCCATCTTGCCCCTGGGACAAGAGCCGAACTAGCTACAGATGGTTGCAAGCAAAATGAATGCCAAGATCATCTCTCTGGCACTTGGTGAAAATCATTTGGGCACAAGTTGACACGGTTCAACATCCCCTGTGACCGCTGGCACCGCTGCGAAAACATGTCACCCATAAGGCCTTGTTTCCCGGTTGGCAGGGGTTGGCCAGGTGGTTCGCCATGCTGGGGTGTAGCTGTAGCTTTTATGTGCTAAACCTACTCTTGATGGTTCAGAAATCCAGCGAGAAAACCACCGGGGATTTATCTCAAACCCGTCGTAAATAATGGGATAAACTACCCTTTCCCTCCTGGTGAGTTTATTTCCCGGATTTCGAACGAACCATCAACAGAATCGTGGCATATCCCACCTTTCTGAAAACCCCTAAAGCGCAAAGTGAAGCACCAATTGTAAGCACCTTTTAGGCAAGCAGCAAGTCATGTTATGTTTAGTCATTTGAGCCACGGAAAAACCCTTAGTACTTTCCATTGAATCCTGGTTGGTTAATAGGGATCCTTATTGTGGTTTATTGTAATCCCTATATAATTGGGTAGTATAATCCCCTATATAACCCAACCAACTAGAGGTTTTTTCGTGGCTCATTTGAATGTACTTGGGCAAGTTGAGATGCTGTGAAAAAACGCATTTTGTCATTTTTTTACCAATCAAACTGCCCAAACAAAATTAGGAAACAGTTAGGTAGATTAAGGGAGATTGCAATGCTTTTTTTTGGATTTGCTGGCCGTTGTGCGATTCTGCTATGTCATTCCTCTGGCAAATCTGAACTCTTTCTCAGCATGTCATATTTCACCAACCTGACTCTGAAAGACTCATGGCCCCTCACGGAGATGATCATCCTATCTGAGGAAAAAATCAGAGTTGAATCCTATCTCATTGGACTCATTGTACTGGGGGAATAATTGAATATGGATCTTAAAAATGGATCATTGTAATCCCTAGTAACGCAGTACTAAGTGCAGGGTTGTATAATTCCCCCACAAAAAAAGGAAGAACACGAAGAAGGGTGTTTGTTCTTTACACTGTTCAGTTGATGATGCTAAGATTTTCGGCGAATAGTTGAGCCATTGTGGCGATTAAGTTATGAAGAAAAGCAAGGCTCCGTGTTCTCACCGAAATGAGTGATCCTCCCTGCGATGGCCTTTTCGTCATTGCCACAGTTTCGCAACCCAGTAGCTTTTCATAAACTTCAGGGCTCATGAATCTTGTCAATTGTTGAGGTGGAAAACAATCACCTACATCTTCACAGGATCCAAAAATTGGGTATATAAATTACATTGGAACATTTGACGACTAACAAGCGGGAAATCTCAATCCTTGAAGTGGGAAGGTCAAAAACCTAAAGGGTTGAGATGAAGTGGCTCCCCAAAAGAGTTGATTGAAGGGTGCAATTTCCCAAAACAACGAACAAGTTGGCTGCAACTTGCATGTTTTTTTTAAAGCACTCAGAACAATGGGGGTGGTTACTAAACCATTCCATGAAAAACTGCTTACTTAATGGGACTTATCAAAATCCCCTTTTTATTGGGTAGTATAATCTCCTATATATATAAATACATTTGTATATGGGTGTTTCCAAAAAAAGGGGTACCCCAAAATGGATGGTTTATAGTGGAAAACCCTATTAAAATGGATGATTTGTGGGTACCACTGTTTTCGGAAACATCCATATATTCCCCTCATGTGCTTGGGAGGAAATCATCCAGGTTTTCAAAGGGGGCATTTTATCGCCATTTTTTCGCGGAATCCGCGGACCTGAATTTCCACAGAGTTGCTGGGATCACGTACAGGTGCAATACCTCATGGAAGCCGCAAAAATAGCTGGACTGGTTGGTGGTTGAACCAACTCCATCTGAAAAATATGAACGTCAAATTGGAAATCTTCCCCAAGGTTTGGGGTGAAAATAAAAAAAATATTTTGAGTTGCCACCACCTAGTGGAGGTTTTTGCATGAAGGACTATGAAAAAACCCTGGATTTTTTTTTCAGATGGATAATACTGAAAAAAAATGGTGGTAGTTGGAAAAGGTACAGGTAAACTCTTGAAAATATTTTTTGGGTCAGGGAGGTAACCACCAGCCTGTCAGCACCCGAAAGGATAAGAATGCTTCAAGACGTTTGCAGGAGCTATGCTAAATGAGCTTCGCACAAAAAAGAAATCGAACCCTATCGCATAACATTCTATTGATGTTTCTAGGCAAACTTAGGTGTCTTGCTTAGCGTTTAACTTTAGTAAGTCAGGTCCACCACCACCACACACAGACAGACAGACAGACAGACACACACACACANAACAACAACAACACAACAACAACAACAACAACAACAACAACAACAACAACAACAACAACAACAACAACTAACGAACTAACGAACAACGAACGTAACAACAAAACAACGAACAACAACAACAACAACAACAACAACAACAACAACAACAACAACAACAACAACAACAAGAACAAGAACAACAACAACAACAACAACAACAACAACAACAACAACAACAACAACAACAACAACAACAACAACAACAACAACAACAACAACAACAACAACAACAACCCCAACCCACATCAACATCCACCCGAATTCAGCGAATCTCCACTACCTTCTCCCCCGCATCCCCGGTAGAAACTGAGCTCACAGGCAAAAGACAGATCCGCCTTTGGTCAAAATGGATGGAAAAACATCTCTTGAGACTTACCCTACAGAAAAAGCCCCTGGAAATGGGCCGGGGGGCCCCAAAAGAAATTTTCACCTGAAGCAACCTGGGCAATTGATAATTCTTAACCTGAATTATATAAGGCCAGTTTGGATAGGATTCCCTTACGTCTGACTGCAGCACCACTGGTGGGTGCGGTGAACGTCACGCAACCGCAGTGTCGTGACGACACCATACAAACAACTCAATTAATTCAATCCAAGGGGCAGTTGCCCGGTGTGGCCAGGCCACGGATCATCGTTGAGATGATTGAAGTAAAAAACCGCTACGTGTGACACTGTGTGTCAAATTACGAAATGAATGGATTCATCACTCAGCACTGGGTTGAAAAACATGTTTCTTGCTCTGTTTATGTGCAACAGCACTTGACACAAGGTTGAGTGCTTTTTCAGCCAACCGGGCATGATGATTTGGTGCCGGATTTTTCAAGGCTATTTTGATACTATTGGCACGATATAAATTCAAGGAACTAAGATATTCATTTATCCTTTGACGATGGGATAACACAACCCGTCGACGAATTCCCCAAACCGATCCCCGCCATCCATAACCCCTCAAAGAACTGCTGTGTTTTCTTCTTTCGGGGGGGAGGATTTTTATTCCATACTTTCTTTCAACCCACCCTATGGTCTTTCCAAAAGTCTGATAATTTGTGGAAAGGAGATGCCCTGTTGCATCCATGGTTGGATGTTGATCAAAGAGTTCCCAATAAGGCGGTGTGATCGTATTGGAGGGTGCCATGGTATTAGTTTCGTAATAAAACTCCAAAAAGGATTCCCTTACTAAATGACCTTTTGGGGTGACCTTGGCGTCGCTATAAATTGCCTAGGACCATCAATTTGGAAGGGCTATGTTAGTTTCAGGAAGGGTTAAGGATTGCTTCCTAAGGAACCGTCTGACCGAAAAAATTATCTGTTGATATAGTAAGGAGTCAACATTCTCGCAGAGTTGTGTGCCAACTTGAGATACGCTTGATGGAAGAAATCCCAAACAACCACCTGAGATGTATACAAACCCTGTAGATAATGTAATGTTTACCGTATCGACTGGTGATCGCCGGATTTTTTGGAACCATCAACAGTAGTATGATTTTTCGCTTCGGCCAAAAAGTTCGGAAGATTCTCCATGTCAACTGGTGCAAACGATTTCTGAAGCATCAACAGCTTCGCCTTCAATATTTGGTGGTTATACTTGCTAACCACCAGGTGAATGATAAACAAACTAAGCAATTTAGTCGTATTTTCGTGGGTCTTCTTTCACCTTGATTGCGGAAAACTTGCCATTTGCTAAGTGGATCTATGATTTGTGGCGACTTTGGAAGGAAATTCAAAAAAGATGTGACCACAGAGGTGTATTTGGCACAAATCCAGGTCAGATTTTGAACTAAACCAATGATACAAGAGGTGTATCTTTGCAAAAATAACACCTGGGTTTCGCTGTAAAATAGTGCAACTCTTGTATCTTGGTTTTCTTGAGGGCCCTCCTGCAAGCACTTGAAAAGTGGGAAAAGTCAGATTTCTTAGGCAACTTCCTCACCGCAGATCTTCAAGAATACAGATGTCTGTATATCTAAAAAATATACATCATATATATATATATATATAAATAAATGATAATATAGTTAATCATCCGTCCAACAAAGAGAATGCAAGGCAATAGACACTGCAGTTCAAGACAACAATATCGCTCATATATGATTACAAATTGTCATCAGCAAGATTAATATCTTTCTGATCACGGTATAGCTTGATATGATATAGACATATAATGTGCACGCAGTATGTACATACAAAAATATATTCCCCTCCTCAAATTCCTCTTGGAGAGTGACTGCGAGCCTTTCTCAAGTCCAGCGGACAGTTTTATAGAGAGTCCATTTGCAGCCGCTTTGTCTGCAAAGTTCAGGGTTTCGGCTTTTTAAAGAGCCAGTCTTCAATAAGCACATACTCTAAATCTGGAAGGTTGTCTAGCATTTCGAGAGACTCCACGACAGAATTTGTAATTGGCTTGCCTTTGGTATTGAAGCTCGTATTGATCAAGGCCGCTAGACCTGTTTTTCGCCCAACAGCCAGAAGAAGTGCGTGTATCCAAGGCTCGTCTTCATGGCTTACAGACTGATGTCTTGCTGTGCCATCAAGATGAGCTAGAGCAGGGAACTTTTCTTTGATGTCATCCTTTATTCTAGGTGCCATGCTCATGTATGGTGACTTCACAACTCTGCCAAAGACCTTTTCCAAATCTTCGTCGGCGATCATTGGCGCCACAGGTCTGTACCATTGCCGGGCTTTGATACGATTCATACGGTCCCGCATCTCGAGGGAGTTGGGCACGGCCAGAAGCGATCTGTGGCCCAGAGCCCTTGGCCCAAACTCCTGGCGTCCTCGAACCACGGCCACAACGGGGAAGGAGGGGCCAGTGAGGATGTCGGCCAATTGCTCTGCCACAGTTTGCTCCCCATCAACCAAGCGTCGCGCTTGACGTTCCTCTGCCAGTTTTTCCAAGAGATCTCCATCCCAAAGACGAAATCCAAGGTATTGCAAAGGTTGTGGACTCTTTAAAGGAGGAGTGATGCTCCATAGACCTCCTACCGCAAGGCCACAGTCATTTGGCGCCACTGGCACATGAATACCAGGAGCAGAAGTGCCTGGAGTTCCTCGAGTTGCCAAGGAGTCGTGCAGCAATTGATTGGTTAAAACATTCAAAGCACAACCTCCGGTGACCACAAGTCCATCCACATGGTTCACCCCAATGTGTTTCAGGAGGGCTGTGATGACATCAAATGCTATATCCTGAAACTCGGCTTGGATGGAAGCTGCAAAGTCTCTTTGAGCATCCACTGACTCGCAGAGCTCTTGCAAAGTGTCGTTCAGAAAGGGTAATTCCTCGGCAGCATATATTGGCATCATTCCCGAGCTTTCAAAAGCAATTCGCAAGGCTTTGCGGAAACTCTCTCTTGGAGAGCCACATGCAGAGTAGCCCATGAGTTTGCCAGACCAGGACAGGGGAATGTCGGAAGGGAACAAGTTTCCTTTACCAGGATAATTGCAAACAATCTCCTCCATGTAGAAGTCCGGCAAGCCGGAGACCTCAGGCATAAGAGCACCCAAGACCAAATAAAGGGTTCCCAAATTGTAGTCCATTTTGGCCAACGTCTTCATCTGGCCATGATGAAATGTAAAGGCTTCAAAATTTGCATCGTAAACAATCACAAGTGCTGACCGGAAACTTGATGAATAGTATGACATAGCGGCATGCGCAACAGAATGCTTTACCATGTGCCACTCATCGACAACAAATATCTTCCTCACCAACTCTGGCAGACGTCCAGCTTCTTCTCCAAAGCCGTTTTCAGAAGATGACACCACAATGCCATGCCGAAACCTTTCAGGAAATTCATCGCACTCGCACAAACGACGGACAACATCCAGAGCTTTCAGCCAATCTGCATCAAACTTCTTCTTATCACTGAAGTTCGGTACGAAGTAACGGACCCCAAAGAGTCTTTCCAATTCTAAGACGCATTTCAGATGTCCATCGATACTAACTGCAATATTGGCATCATGCCCATTGTAGAGAGCAATAGCTGCACCTGGGGGTTCTAGCCTTTTCAACTCTCCAACTGCCATGAACTGCAGATCTGTTTCTGTTTTTGGACCTTTCATCCTCCGTTGTGCTTGATCCTCACCTCGAAGGATACGCATCTGTACTTCAATGCTATCCCTCGTGCAGGTCCTGCTGCCCTCTGCATCAGCTTCACAAATTGACGATTCGTTCGCATAGAGTTTTCCCCATTTACGGGAAAGTGCAGTGATATGATCCCGAGTCGCATCCCATGAGACTGCATATGCGGTCGAATTCGGCGGGGGACTGTACAGAGCTAGTTCAAAAACAGCCGCCCCATTCGCCAGCTCTAGCCATGTCAAAACGACAAAGATCTGGCAGCGCATGACGCGCAATAGAACTTGAGATTTCAATCAGCTAGACGTGTCAAATTTTGAGGAACCATTTCAAGAAATTGCCGAATCTTCATTCTTGACAGTGCGATATCAATGTATCCTGATAACATACATCATACAAACCCCAGCATCCAGCAACCAACTCGCTGTCCAACCTCATAGAAGAATTGAAGAAATTAGCTTCATACGGGGTCAAATTCCTGCCACACCTGTCCCTGTATCTTGAATGCCCGGAACCCACCTCGGCGGAGACATGGCTGAAGCTCCCGACATGATCAATGTCTTTCCCCTTTTGCTGCCAAAAAGAGTTCTCAACATCCAACATCGACTTTTAACATGTCTTTTCTTTTTGTGACTGATCTGTCCCTGACACTTGAAGTGAATCAGCTGCAATTTGGATGCAAACGAAGCAGGAGATCTGGATTACAGTAGATCTGCATTGGATCTGAATTTGGCATAGTCCATCAGCACCAAATACGCGTTAGATCGCTCCGGCAACATACCCAGTGCGTTCCTTTCTGGACTGCTGACTAGAGGAGAATTCGGAAACGATGAACTATTGTTGTAATTCAGGTACTGCAGCTTCTTCTCTGACCAGAACAGGCATGCGCCCCAACGACCCTCTCTCCACTTTTTTAACTATCAACCTTCACCAAGTGGTGATGCTTCCAACCTTAGCTCCAACTGAGCCCAAATCTGCCGAGTGGATTGAACATGATTGAACTATTTCACTTGAAGAAAAGACATTAAAAGGCATGAAAAGACGCAAAAGACACAGCAAAATTGGCAATCAACCGCGAATCCTCGGTTCGTCAAGCAAGACTTTTGTGACACACTGGTGGGGGGGAGGCTAAGGGCTGAACATGTTTCCAGTGTAGGCATAGCGACCCACGTGGGTCATCGTGGCCTTGCAACTTGCAACAAAAATCAAGCTGGTTGAGAATGTATACATTTACCTCCATGGTGTTTGTGCTTTGCAGGTTGGAAAAATCCACCCAAATAAAAGTAATATCATACAATAATGATAATAAGACACAAGACATTGCAGCCAAACCAGCCGCCAGCCAAATGAATCCTAATGATTTGGCAACTTCAAACCGTCTGCTGTCATGCTCAGCTTAGGAAAGGACTCCCAAGTCGGCCCAAATCGTCCCACCAATATTCCGCCAGCGACGGCAAAAGGCAATATCCTGAGCCCGCAATCGTAGATCAACGCACACAAACTTGCCATAAGCTTAGCATATCTCATGATTGAGGAAAAACTGCCATCATAGCATTAAATAGATTTCAATAGTAATACTGACGGGATCACTTGAACTCTTTTGGTATTCAGAACTCGATTCTTGACTTCTTGAGCATCATTGAATGAAAGGGAAAACATGGATAATCAGTGATAATCGTGAGAAACAAATGCAAACTAAGCACCCTTAGGACCCTTTGGACCCTGCTGGCCTCGCCCAAGAATTCACCCCCTTCGACCGCTGTGTCAAAGAATCGCCACCAAACATCGTAGCCTCAGAATCAAGTGTCAGGAATAGCACATCTCACTCAAAGTGGTCCTCTGGAAACTCCCTTGAAGGCACCCTGAGCGCCCAGCACTGCGCACGTCCAGCATGAGAGCCGGTGATGCGGCAGTGCATGTCAGGATACGCCTGTCACAAGGGGCAAAGTCAATACATGTCAATGCTGTCAATGATTGCAGTTCCTGAAGTAAGATACATGCGTTTGCCATATATACTGTAATGGAGACCAAACCCTGCAAATTTCATAACAGTCTTTCTCACAGGATCATGCAGCTCGTTGCCTGCATAAGTCGGTCGAAGACCTCGCGCTTGATGAGCATGCAGCCAGTGGGTCCAGCATCCACCTGAGCCAGTGGCCGAACATCAAGCAAGCAATGAGGCACTGATGGAACCAGCATACACAGTACCAGTACCCAATGTTACGCTTCTCCGAATTGTCTTTTATTCACACTCCATCCAGCTTGGGGCCTGAATCAAAGATGAACCCTGCTCTAGCGCTGCTTGCACCTTCCCAGCACTTCCATATCAGTGTCAGGAGTCTCCACTATCTTCCGTCTCTAGGGGGCCCCTTCCCCTTGGCTAAACCTGTTCTTAATTAATCTGATGTCTGGTCGTCAGTGAAGATGCACCAATCCTCAGACTTGACGCATTAAACACCTACGAATCTGGCATGCTTGGTGGGTCGAACAGACCCCCAGCCTGCTCCGGTTGAGCATGGAGAACATAGTGCAAACCATCTCGAAGCCTGGTCAACACTGTGGCAATCAACCATCAGCCATCTTCGGCACCCCCCAAAACCCCTCCTTGCACTGGAGCCACGACGTGCAGCTGTTTCCAGCATCCTGGCTGGCCATCCGAATCAAAGAGTTCCAAACCATAAATATCAAATTATAGTCACAAAATAGTCATAAATGATAGTAGATACGTCATTGAATGGTAGTAAATTTTGACAGAATTGCAGGGAAAGCAACATAGCGTTTCAGTGCCTCTCTTCATTGAGACTCTTGGCTGGATATGGAGCCAGGATGACATCTCTATCTGAACAGGGGTTGCACTTGAGCCACTGGAACGTGGAGCAACATTTCCTGTGTTTTGACAATTGTACACATCATACTGATACGTACTATAGAACGAAAATCAAACAATTAAATGTGCATCTTGACCGGCCTGCCCCAAGCATCTTCCTAATCGTATCCACTGTGAATGCCACGTCCGCATCCAAGAAGAGCAAGTGTGTGCAATCCTTGAAGAATAAAAGCTTCAAGTGATTGTTAGTGTAGCAATCGGCTTCAAACGTTGACCTGCTTTCAGATCTACCACAACTTCATCAGACCTATCTTCAATACAATAGGAATAGAATAGGTTTTTTGGAGAACTTTCACAAAGTAAAGCTGCTTCAATCGACACTTCCCCTTCCGCCGCTAGCATGGACCCCCTACAGTGCCGAGAAATTCCATGACGGCCTCAGCGGGTAATGCCAGCTCCCATCGCTCTTGGAAGTTGATCGAAGGGGCAACTCGCTACAAGTAGCTGAGATTTCGACGTTGTTCCGGCCAACTGTGATAATCGACCTGGTAGAAAAGATCTTGGACAAATGGATCCAACGGATTTTTGGTTTCCTGCAAATCTTATCCGTACCAATTCGTTTTATCGTCTTTACCCGTTTACGTTATAGAAGCCAACCGGGTTCAAATCACGTTTGCTCTCAGGCCGAAACTGGCCGGCCACCAGAGACAGCTGCCACGCAACCTGACCCCACAGTTGGCAGAGTTGGCTCCCACAGCGGACCATGAGTTGGCAGAGTTGCCTCTTTGAGCTGCGTGACCATGTGGATCACCGACGTCATGTAATCCACCGTCACCTGGCCACCATAAGCTGGGGTGGCGATGTAGACCTGCCAGACAGCAAACATGTCGCAAATTTGGAGCACAAATTGATGCAGGGCCTTGAGACCTTCTGGTAGCTCTCTTCCTGGAAGCAACCATCCAAAATGGATCAATCAATCATAAGACTGGATACTTAAGTTTCCTTTCCACCACCTTGTCAACCCCCTACTCCCGGAAGGCCAGCGCATCTGTGAACAGTTTAAATGACAGCAAATTCAAACTGTTCAAGCAGTTCAGAGTAAATGAGCACTGGACCTGTGTATGGTCCTCTTGTTTCAGGCGGGTAGTAAATGGGCACCTTGAAGCAAACGAAATGCAAAAAAAATCAAGAAGTCCAAACACCCAAAAACTTGCAAATCGACCGGTTGAAGAGGAGATTCCAAAATTTTCGATTTGTGTGATTTTCAGATTCCCTGTCAGTTTTGTGCGTACATATGCACTATGCTGCTGATCTCATGGAGCAAGACCACAGAGATCCTAAGGTTCTAGCAGTTTGGGGCTCCTTGATTGCAGGCGGCACCGGAGCCATCCTGGCCAACTGAAATGAACTCAAGTCTCAAATATCGCAATTTCTTTGCTACTCATGGGCTCACAGCTCTCTTCACTCCTGGGTACAGCTGGTGGTGCTGTTGGCCTTAAAGACACAGTCACATTCCAACTACGACTACGATTGAACTTTTTGGCATTTAGACTTGGCCCATCTTGGCCCATGTTTACACTGGCTGCAGGATGCTATCAGGATGCTATGCTCCTGCAAGCTGGCTAGCCATGGCACCTTTTCTCCACGGCACAGGTCTCTGCGCATCAAAAGGCAGGAACTGGCCGCAACTATTTCGGAATCAAATTACCCATCTCATCGTCCCACTCGAACACACCGACACCTCCAGACCACACCAATTCGGACAAGTTCAACTTCAAGAAATCTACAATCTCCAAGCGATCTCTAAACAACAAGTCTGCTGGCTGCTGACAAGTCACCAAATGGGACATCTTTCCTCAGAAAACCCAGGTTCAAAACCAACACAGTGGCTTTCGCAACAGAAAACGCCAGGGCAGTTGCCCATATCGATTATGAGGCAAGTTACCTATACTTTTCCAACGTCTTCATTGCCTTGGCATAGTCCTTGTTGGTGGCGTAAGCTTTGAAGGTGTTTGCCTCCTGTTCCAACTGATGATTTGACAAATCACAGTCCATGATTCGGGTTTGCCCTCTTGAAGCCTCTTCAGACCCAAGCCCGTTTCCCCCGTGAAAGAGGCTTGTTGTACACAAATTGGAGTGTGTAAAGCCGGTTTGCTTGACAAGAAGAGAGTCCCAGCAAAGCACCTTCTTCAATCTCTTCACGGTGTCATCTTCGTACTCTGGAGTGACCCGATTTGCATCACCTCTGCAGTTCACAAGATGCGACCCAAAGGAAGCAGATATATACATCAACCAGTTGCACTTCCCGCTGTTCCAGTGAAGTTTCAGACTCCGATCTGCTCCATTCGAACTTGACTTTTAACGACTTTGATCCAAGGTTCCGAATTCTCGCATCTTTTTGACCATATTGGTCAGCTTTGTCTCAATAAAGGCGTCAGTCACTTCTCCTGCAGAAAGCGGCCGATCTGATTCAGATTCACAAAATTTGAAGCCGGATCCAATCCAAAACCGACACACATGCAGTTGACATGTGCCCAAAACCATCTCCTAGGTTGACTGGCTATAATCTCAAATGTAGAAATGATAGGTCAAACCAGCCAACAGCGGTACTATCTGATCTGGCATAAAAACTAGCAAATGAGACTGTTTCAGGGCAAAGGTAAGCTGTGACAGCACCATCGAGGAGATTGTTCTCACTGTCCTGCATCCTTGAGAGTTCTGTAGCCATCCACAATGGTGGGAAGGCACCTGATCTTCTAGTGGGCATTGCTGCATGGGACTGCATATTTGTCTTTTTTGGACATCTTGGACCTTGCATGCTTTTGTCCTATGCACTCCCTGAGTACACCAGGCCAATCATCTAATGCAGCTTGGGTGACTTTTTCTTTTTTTTCAATACCAGGGAATACAAGTCCTTGGTGCAGGAAAGGCACACATTAGTCCAAGGCAACAAAAAAACTCCTCAGTGACCAAATGCCAGCTGTAGCTTAGTTTTGCTGGACTTTTTCGGTGAACCACCTCCCAGGCAAGTCACAATGGTCTCGGCTCCAGCTGCACTGCTGAGCCACGGAATTGACGCACCAATGAAGAAGCTTCTCCGTCGCGCCCTGGTGCGCAAACTGTTCATGCATGTACGAACGCATGATTGAACTATATTGCATTAATGTTTATGCATGCATGAAGCTTTTTCATATGTAATACAGTGTATCGGAACAAAAAGATACCAGGATCATTCAAAAATGTCTATTCTCAGCCAGGGTGCACGGCGGGCACTGCCCAGGCGGCTGCCCAAGGCCCCAACACCAGAGCCACAATGATTAAAGCCCAAGGGAACCTGAAGGCCGAAACCACAAGCTTCTGAACGGTTTCAGCTAGTGTGCTCATTCAAGATGGCTGGATGGATGAAACACAATCAATCTGAAAAGTGCAAAGTCTATCTGCGATTTTGCATTCAAAGAGGAGCGCTCAAAGGCTTTTTGATCCCCCATGAGGACAATGGTGTAGGGTCAAGAGAGTTTGATTTCTTCCCCTTGCAAGTATCACCTGAGCGATTTTTTCTCATCTTGCCACTGTCTGGCCTGGTGTGGCCATACCCTCGCGGCCTCCTCCACAGAGGAGCATCCATTGCTCGAAGAGATGAAGACCCTAGCTCTTTCTGCATATGGGTGATTCAGCCAATCCTTTTGATAACTCGGAGGCTTAGGGGCTTGTTTTGATTTTTGTCGTCTATGATATCATTGATACGGCTTCCGTGCAGTTTACCGTCAAGCTATCCTCGCAAAAGCAACTCTGGCCTCAACTTCAAAGGTATTACTCAACACACAACATGTCCGAAAATCCTGCAACCGGCTTTCTGAATTTGCCGCCAAACATCTTGCGCAGCTGCATGAAACAAGCAAGCTGTTGTGGAGCCAATGGCTTCTGAATCTGCGGCACTGAAGCACGGGCATGCAATGATGGAGCACAATCTTCACTCGTCAATGCTTTTACCTTGAATCTCTGAGATCCTTACTGATTTCCAGTTTGCCACCTGGAACGTGCGACTCAATGGATGGCGAACCAAAAGCTGTTGATCCCACTTCAATCTTTAGATTTAAAAAACATGTGTCCACAGTGTGTCATCCCTTTTCTTGATAGCTACCATGACTCCAAGAGAATCAAAGTACTGAAACGAATATGACATTACACTGAAATCTATTGCAATCCTAAGGGTTCAGAAACGTCCCAAGACGGCACCCTGCAAACCTGGGTGGTGCCGCCGTCTGTGTGGTTGGCAAGCCCGCGGCAGCTCGAGCAGCAGCACGCTGCGCCAATGTCTACACACAGGTTTTCCACCAAAACATTAGTAGACCAAAGAGGCAATTTAGACCAAAGATCATCTTGAATTGGGTTGGGACAGGCAAACAAACAGGGAAAACTCTAGATCTTTAAATTAAGTCCTGTGTAAGTGAGAGGGAAAATGAAACATCTTCGACCCCAGTACTTGGCAGCAATTCATATATGGTCCCCGCCTTGCGGTCTGGTGGGTCCAGCTTTAACCTGGCCACTGCACGTCGCCACACCTGTCGTTATCTAGGCCCGTCAGCCGCATCGCCCCTGTCGATATCTTTCGATGTCACGTCGCCTGGCCTCCAACTCATCCGCTTGGGAACTGCTATTGCCTCGGAAGGATTGGGGCTCGGTTCTTCTCGGTTCTACTCGCCACTCCGACCCCCTTTCCTCCCCAAGTTTCCAGCTTCCCTGTGCTGCACTAGCACATCGATTCCGGAGACTCAAACAACCACCTTAAATGGGCTAAGATTCCAAGCTGATGGGTTTTGTTAAGTGTCTAACGCTTTTTTTTAATGTTTTTCATCCAAAAAAGTTTTGTGTGAAATGAGGAAGCAACCAAGCAGCAATGCCTTTGAGACCGCCTTCCAAACGTCAGCACTGACAGTGTCGCACTCTGGACCGACTTCCGAGAACCCCCATGTCTCACAGAAATACAGTGAAGCTAAGCGAAGCTGCCTCTGCTTTGGAGGGCCATTTGCATCTGCTCCTGCGCTCCAAGTAGCTACGACCTCTGCATTCAGAAGTTCAACTTTTGTCCCTGATTGATCACTGCCCTTTGCTTCACCTCGTCCTTGGTACAGGAGATACCCATCGAGGAGTGCTGCTTTTGCCTCAGGAACTCTTCAGCATCTTCAGCTTGTGATTGGGTCGAAACTCAAATCTATCCAGCAAGTGAAAATCATACAATTGCCATCTATCATTTCTTCTTTCCACAACAAACCATCTTGATTCGTCCATTCATGCTTGTTTCAAGGGATCGTCACAGAATCATGTTCACACTGCACAGCCTCTCAAGATTGCAAAACTTACAATAGATATCAATAGATACTGTAAACTGTAAACATTGATGCGACACCATTGTCCAACAAGTGAAACAATGCCTCTGACAACTATCTTGAATGATTCACGACCCCGAAATGCGGGATGGTAGGCACACCCATGAGTGTCAATCCGCTGTTCTGTCGCTTCCCCTCCGTTTCCTGTTCATCAAAGCCACAGTTCCGCCAGGGCACGTGCCGCGACAGCATGATTTTGCCGGAATGAAGAAAATGTGAGTCTGTCACGCTTGGACGCATGCGAACTATACTATATTCAGTTTGGCAAATGAGCTGAATTCTGCTGAAATGATGGCTGGCATGAATTCAAGGAATAGCATAGGAATAGCAACTTCCGGGAAAAGTCTTCAAGGAAAACCTCAAACAAATGACATTCTGACTAGAGTAGAAAGGATAGAACGCCACCAGATTTTGAGATCTTACTCAAATTTGTTTCGGCGTGCACGTCATTTTCTTCCTGGTCCGCTGGGACAAGCTGTTCGGAGAACCAATATAGATTACATCTTGAAGGCCTTCACAAGATCCTGCAAAGCTTAGAGGATCTTAGCTCACCGTGATATTGTGCAGCATAACAAGAGCCTATAACATAACACTGAAAGCACAGCTTTTTCCTCACTGCAATGCCAAGTCCAAATGAGACCAGCTATCGGTTTCAAAGTGAGTGGCACACAGCCATTCCTCGGAATCAATTTAATCAGTTAATCGATCAAAACGAAATCATCGGGGTACAATTTCTAACACGAACACCCAGGACCAAAACACTGGTGGTGTTTCAGGTTGATGATTTCTGCAAGCATATGAAGTTCACTGTGTAATCAAATCTGTCGAATTGGTTTCTGTTCCTTTGTGGCCAAATTCAGAAGTTGCATGTTCAAGAGATCAATCCGGCACCTTTGCTGCTGAATCTCTATGTCGATTACAGACTTCCCCAGTGCCAAGTCTGAGTTCAGGGTTGCACTGCAGTCTGCGGGGAGGTCCGACCAAGCACCACTCTTTTCAATTTGCCAAATGCCTTTCGCATTCAACACTTGAACCTGTGAGAAAGGTTCCCAGCTGACACGCTGTGGTTTGCCAGCTGAGATTTCCACTTGCACCTTGAAAGCAGAACCGGGTCGTAGCAAACCCTCCCTCAGCTTCCCCCGGTTTGTTCCCACAGTCCAATCCCTACCTGCATTATGCTTGTCCGGCCCCAGAATTGCATGAGGAACAGTTGGCCCTGCGTCTTTGACATCCGGGTAAAAAACGGTGTCCCAACTGTCATTCAGCAAAAGCTGAAAGCTTTCCCAACCGTTGGTGCCGATCGACAGAACGTAGACAAAGCAAACACCATCCCAAATCATTTTTTCAGGCTTCCAATTGCTGAAGGTTCCAGCAATGGAGACAAAGAATGCTGGAACTTGTTGCTTTGTTTTAGCTCCCTGATCCTTTGAAAGCACTGCATCTTTGATGGTCTGGTGAAAGTGTGCATCTGCTAAAATTGCACGATGCTCCACTCCTGGTAGATACGTAAGCTCACACTCGACACCAGCTTTGGCCCAAATCCGACACTCATCCAAACTTGAAAAAGATACGACTCCATCGCCACTCAATTCTCTATCAGAGCCCCTTGCATGAACAATCCCTCCACACAAAGTGCGTCCATCAACATTTGCCATGGTGGCTTCATCGTCCAGAGTAAGTCGAGTCAGGATTTTCGAACGTTTCAATCTGACAGTCTGAACCCGGAGGACGTAAGCTGCCTCGGTGGCCACGTTGACCCCATGAACAGCTCGTACCCTCTTCACCGGTGGCCGACGTTCGCGAAGGTGATCATACAAAGGATCATTGCTGTAGTATTCTTTCCAAGTATCCAAAACATCTTCACACCTCTCTATCCTGAGCACTTCGCGGGAACCAATAGGTTCATATGTGGCAGTGCGGTCTTTCGAGCTGTTGAACCGGTAGATGTCTATGCTATCCCCTGTCCAAAGCGAATCTGATCCCACCCACATCTTTTTCAGCCCTGCAAAATTCAACCAACGCATGCGCAAGTTCACAAAATCACCAGAGTCAGCAGCCTTGCCATACCCTAAGGCGGAAACGGGTCCAGAGGCCAGTTTGACAATAGGCAAGCGCACTTCCACAAACCCGTCCTCACCAACATGAGCTTTCTGAAGGATAGAGCTCAAAGACATGGCCTCTGTGTATGCTTTGGGCACTCCCAAGCCTTTCCTCCCCATGGCAGCCTCTTCGACCAACATCACACCTGCAGCCAAATTTTGTCCCACTCGAGAAAGCCAGTTGTCTCCTGCGCTATGCTGCATTCCCTTTTCCTTCACAATTACCTTGATTGTAGCATCTGTTGGCATCTCCTGAAAGCAAAGTCTGCAAGGGACCAAACAGTAGGAGTGGCAAAGCGACAGCACGCATTGACATATCCATGTTGAATGATATTGAAAAGTGTCATGGCATCTTAATATCTACAGTATTTATACATACATAAATGAAATTTATATAGTTGATAATAGTTGATATATACAGTGCGCTGTGCCATGTTCTGCACACCGCAATGCAGCTCCTCTGGGCCAGCAAACTGCAAGAAATTGTCTGCTTCATCAAAAGTCGCGCTCCGACCATCAAATGAACTGGCGCTCTTTGTTGTCAAGGTGTCTGTCTTGCGACCCCAGCAGAGCTCCACGGTGAGCATGATTTTATTGTCTGCACATTTAATACCACAGTTCTCAACTGTTGCCTGCACCTGCTTAATCTCCAAAACACCTCCTGGACAAAGCTGCCAGCTGTGCAAAGCAAATAAGCTACTTCTGTCAGAATTGTCTTTCAGAATTTTTCGTTAAGAAACATTCAAACCCAAAAAGGCGCTCGATTTGGTGCTAAGACTCCTCGTCGAAGATGGAACAGCGGGGTAGCCTCCCGGCCTGGAGCAGTATGGTCAACAAACTTAGACTTCTATTCTAAACTTTAAACACCATGTGCACATATATTCTGTATATATCTGTATATGTTTATATATACACACTTTATATATTATCATTATCATTTCTCTATATGCACACTCTCAATTTCGAATCATTTCCAGTCTTCGACTCCATAGAGCCAATAGTTTCTGGCCAATGTGGATGTTGCAGCCTTGTATGATCCGATGCGATCAAAACTTCAGTCTCCGTGTTTCCATGAGGCCTGTAGGAAAGAGCCATGGAGAAGCACTCAACGATCTCGCAAATGCTATAGCCTTCAAGCGTATTGGCTTGCACTCTGCGCAGTCTGCAACACAAGGGTTCGTTCCCTAGCAACTATGTCATTTCTGCAAATTCGTTGTCCCAGTAAAATTTAATATATATCCGCCGACCCCTCGCTAAGGGGGAGCGCGCCTAGGAGTTTGGTCTTCAAGTCTGAAAGCATTGGCTTGCAGGCTTGCGAGTCTTGCAGGCATTTTTGTCTGTGTCTAGGCTAGGTTGCGGTACGGCTTTTTGTCCGTCTACTGCGGCCTTTTCTTGTCTTTAGAGGGTTCCGTAGGCAACGTTTCGGCCTTTTTTTGCGCCTGCGGTTTCGTAGCGTTTTTGGGCCGTTTTGGGCTTGGATTTAGGTGGTGTTTAGGTCTTTTCGGATCCACTGCCGACGAGCTTCATTTTGTCTGTGTCTAGGCTAGTTTGCGCTACGGTTTTTGTCCGTCTACTGCGGCCTTTTCTTGTCTTTAGAGGGTTCCGTAGGCAACGTTTCGGCCTTTTTTGCGCCTGCGGTTTCGTAGCGTTTTTGGG
>DF239925.1:0-146529 GCA_000507305.1 Breviolum minutum Mf 1.05b.01 | reverse complement strand
TATGTACCATATGATGTACATATATAGGGTACATGTATGACACCAGTTCTGTTAACACTTTGTCAGTTTTACCTGTTGCATCATATCGACTCCCCTTCTCTGGACTTGGGTCTGCCTCGTGTGGCAGCTGTCTCAAACATGCGATTTGATCTTTTGGATCTTCGCAGCCAACCTTTTTCGCCAAAGTCTTGTAGAAGCTGATGGCTTCATCCTGGAGCACGTTCTGACGTTTTGACTTTGCTAAAAAGAACCTGTTTAACGTGAAAGGAAAAGATGTTCTCTTTCAAAATTCGACGTGTCAAGTCAACAACTCACTCTCCTTGTCAGCGTAGTACCAAGCAGTATCCTTCGCAAGGCGGAAACTCCACATTGAATTGTCAAGGCCATGGTCTATGAAACAGCTGGTTCCATGTCATTGGCATTGTAGATGAGTACAGAAACCACAGAATCATCAAATTGCTACCGCTTGTTTTGATTCATGAATCCAGAGTCAAAGCTCGTGCCAACAGCATTCACGCCATAAACTTAGAGAATAACAGAGAATATCTTTGAAAGGCAAAACGTGAAGCAACCAAACAAACAAAAAAAGACAACTGCGACAACAATTTCAAACTCCAAGGCTCCAAGGCAGTACCCTCGAGGATCCCTTGAGCAAAAAGATTTCGACTCGCTGGACTCAACAAATGAAACCTCTCAGCAAAGCTAGGCGCACCGAGCTTAGGCGAGGAGGTGATTTGCGTGTGGTTGAAATGCTTTGAAATGCTTTGTTTCTTGTGCACGAAAAGACATTTCTCTGATGGATCAAGCTTGCAACTTCTTAGTCAGAGCCAACACTTGGCGTGAAGCCTCTGACCGTTGTCCACCAGTTTCCGAGAACAAACTTGTCACCAACGTATGTTTGCTTTATACGAGTAGCTGCACTGAGAAAGCGCCAGAAGAATGACCCAATAAAGTCACACGACCTCTCGATTGCACCGTGGCTCAAGGGTTGGGCCGGTGGGGCGATTTTCAAGGTCAAAACAAGATAAAATATGATAACATGAGTTAAGTCATTCTAAAGTAACTCCTTTGAGTCCTTTGTGAAACTTATGTCACTTCACAGCTGACTCTGTATGAAAAGCAAAAGCTTTCCTGTTTGTCCGTATCACCCCCAAGAGTCACCTGGGTCTCCTCCGAAGGTCTCAATATTTCGTTGCACCCTTGGCCAAACATGGTTGAGGAACGCGTCGAAGAGTCGAAAATGGATGGTCCCCAAATTCAAGCACATGTTTTTATTTTCAAGAGTTTGAGGCCAAACAGTTCGCAATATTCCGTTCCACAGCCATTTAAGGAGGAAGTTGGACCGGTTGCACTCAACTCTGCAAACTCGAATCTGGATGTGGGAGAGATTCAGAGGTGTGTTCGGCCATTCAAATGGAGAATCCATGCGATTTTCGAAACAATTTCCAGTCATGTTTCCACTGCAAGGCAAGTCGTTGATCCATGGCTTCATAGTTGCCCATGGCACCATCCCCAGCCTGCGGTGTTTGCTATTGCCGAGACAGTTCACTGAGAAATGTGCAAGATAGAGCTTGAAGTGGACACTATTGAAACCGTGTCCATTACCAAATCCTTCCCAAAGCAAACCTTTACCTGTTTCCATATTTCCACATCCATGCTGTCTTTCTTGTCTTTCTATAAAGTAAATCTTGCATATCTCACCACCCAAATTTCTTGTGGACAAACAATAATACAGAGATCCAAACAAAATTCACATTGCTTTTCTTTCTTCTCCCCAGTTTGATGATCAAACGTACCACACAAAACGCAGCATCTCGACCCAGCAATTTCAATTCAGCTCATTGTTTTCTGCTGAAACTTCAAAACAAGGCAAGTGGCAAAAAACTGGAAAAAACAACAAAAGCATATACACAAATCACAGGAACAAATGTACAAAGTCTCCGGTGATCCGGTGGATCTGCTGTCCTCCTTGGCAAGTTCTTCATGTGCCCAATGTCCGAGGAAGCCGCTGCGGTAGCCAACGCTAACAAAGAGAGCCTCATTTCGGACCTCATTTCGGCAATACTGGCAATCCTGATCCAAAAGTCCCAAAAAAGCCCCCCAAAAAACCAAGATGGAAAATTCTTCCAATTTTTTGGCAAGCCAAGTTGCTACAAATCTTGCTGCATCGTACCAACTTCCTGTGAGAGTTGGATGGAATCTCATTGCCAGCATTTTCAATCCGTGGTTAATCCCAGAAACAAAAGCGTCAGATTTCACTACTTTTCTCAAATTCAGATACTTTGAGATGGCAACTCTGGGAACTTTGAGTCATCCGTAGTGCCCGCCTTGAAACCAATTCGTCCCGCTGAAACCGCCTGGTTTTCACAACAAAACCGTGAGGATGGCACGGAAAGCGTACAATTCATGCACATCTGTGAAGCATGACTGTGAGGGCAAAGATAAAAAATGCACAGCAAGAGTATGCAGAGAGTATGGGAAAAATAGCATGGAACCACAATGCTCCCTGGTAAGAGTAAACATAATACATATGCGTGAAGATAAACGGTGTGTGTTGAAACAATATCCAAGTCGAAAATAATCATGATACTGTGTCCGGTCATTACAGAGTGCAGTGGGAAGAATAAATGGCGGCAGCTTTCACAACTAGAACGGAACCGTGAGAGGAGACATGCACGGGGGTGAGCACAACAGACGGCTATCCAGGCTGAAGTGACTGCGCGAAGATGTGGCTTCTATCCCGCATGGTGAATGCAAAAATCTTAAAGAGAAAATACCAACCGATCGACGGATCAGAACCCGCTCCTGGGATCAGAAACACGAAAACAGGACGAGGCTTTGAAGCCTCGAGGAGATAATTGGGGAATCATGGCAGTGGCAATGACATTTGAAAGGCGGTGACATGGCAGTGACGTGGTAACATGGTGACAATGATGGATGTCTTGGTTCGGTTTTACGGCAGTGTAAATATTTCACTATGTACTGGTTCCATGGAGAGATTCACTTGTGACACTTGGGTAACAAACAACCCTTGTACTAACTTCAGAAAAATTGCTCAACGGAACTCAAATTGGAGTGCGGCAAGGCGAGCCAAACCTCTTGTGTCCTTCATAGGGAAAATTTCCCTGGTAAGACTTACCGTGAGGAAGGCCCTGCTCCACAAAGTTCAAATCGTGCGAAAATAAACCGAGTGCAAGGCTGATCGGTGTGGTGCATAAACATGCAGCTCCAAGCAATCCTGGTTGGAAGACATGTACAAACACTATCAAACATTTTCATTACTTTGGCAAATCAGGATGGGTCATTTTGTTTCACAAGCTTAAACACCAACTAAGACGTGGACTTCACTGATATGCTGATTCCTTCCCAGCACCGGGATATCGGGACACAACACCGGAGACCTTAGCTTATGGCAATGCCATGTCGCAAGAGATGACGCAGAAAACGAAACATAAATGGGCGCCAAATCCCTTTCTTCTTTTAAGTCAGAGAATCCATTTGTCCGAGAGAAATCTTGCTATGGCTGGGCACCCACTACGTATTTGTCAACGGTATTTTTTGACTTTGTCTTCAGGAGTATCCCCCTGCCCAGCCAAGCTCCAACCTATCCTTTTCCGTGAGGGTCAACCAACGAAAGGGGCCACAAAACCCAACCCGTACGACACAAATCTCTAGCCCAATTTGAAATTACAGTGAATCCTTTTGAATCGTATCTTTTCATCTGCGACTGTCATCACCGGCTCGGCCTGACGTACATTGCATTCAAGTGGCTCTGAGTAGTAGTCCTCCAATGAATTTCACATGACGTCCAGTTTTGTTCCAAGCGGAAAATGGGTTCAAGTCTCCGTTTCTATGCACAATTTCTTACCCTGGCGCCTTCCATGAACAAAAATCTTTGTAGCTTTTGCGGTTGCTCTCTCTTGAATGGTGTATCAGTCGATTTCCAACAAGGGTTCAGAGTCCTAGACAGCTCACAGCTCGCTTTCGTGTCTACTCACAAACGGCATTGCAGCTTTCCAGCCTTTGACACTTTCACTCCGGACCATTTTGCCTCATGTTGCTGCGTCCAACTTTTGTGGACTGATTTTCAGAATCTCAAATTGACAGTTGACCATATCCTCCTGACTTTTGGCCGAGAACATTCTTTCTTCTGAGTGGTATTCCCTGCTTCTTGAGAATTTAGAAAGAAAAGCAGGTGAAAACATGATTGTTGGCTCTTTGATTCATTTTTCTCCATGTTTGGATGATTTCTTGCATTTTTTCTACCATCGTTTGCATGGGTCATGTGCGACCCGAGCCTTCGCCACAGGTGCCTTGAACCTTTCTGGCTTCTCACCTCGCAAAAACTAAACAGATCCAAAGAATCTTTAATAGACTAAACATCTATTCGCCTGGAGCTCCAAAAACTGTTAAATAGATGACATAACCATGAACATCATGACAAAATTTGGCAAGAATTGAGAAGAACATGACCCAAAGCAAAACAAATGCTGTGAGTCTCGACTCCATGAATCTGACGGCAAAACCGCAACAAGTGTGACTGGCCCAACTGCCCCAACCCCAGAGCGACCATATGGAAGGCCCCAAAACGTTCTGACAAGCTCTTTGGTCTCCTTCACCCCCAGTTCAAGCCACAAAGCCAAAACGAGCTCGGGAAAAATGCAAAAAAAAGGGAAACAAGTTGGAAACTACAAATGTCCAGTTGAAACAGAAAGAGAAGTGAGAAAAATGAGTGAAAGGTGAGTGACTGCTCAAGAACATTTTTCAACGGAATGTGGATCCATCAACGCATCTCTGACATTCTCTCCTTGCCATCCGGCCATTGAAGGGAGATGGACCGCAGTATCGCTTGGGCATCACCACTAGGGGCATGAAATACGCGCGAGTCAACCTGACGGACAGGAGAAACAGAATGAAAGTATAGCGGACAGAGTTCTCATAGGCCCACCAAGCAAGGTATTCAAGGTCGTTGCACGGTATTTTCATATTCTAGCAGTCTGCTTGAAGCGGTTGACAAAGGTCCAAGACAAACTATAGATAGCCAGTGTAATTGCAACAGTTTGGCGCAAACTAATGTTTGGATACTAAGTATCCATCCTTGCGTGACTTTCATAAGTTTAGAGCAAGCATAAAAGATTTGAAACCAAAAGTGGCTGGCGCAAACCATGAGATCCTGAATTTCTATGTCAAATACAGTTTCTGGAGCAGAAATCAGATTCAGCAAATTGGATCTAAAAAAGGGTCAGTGTTGCAACCAAACTCCATCCCGAACATACCGTATGCACCTGGTGCCGACAGAGACCTGAAGGCGGTGAACCTGGTGGCGGTCTGGTAAAGCCACACAGCTTGGTTTAAAATCTGACAGCTTCGCCGGAATCGCTGATGGGAACCAATCTTCTCTCAAAACATCCGTGCCTGTCATATTCCCCTCGCAAGACACTGTTGCGAAAACTTCTGGGAACTCCTCGCGGTACGACTAAGTTGTCAGAAAACATGACATCAACAACCGACCAAAATTGAATGAAAGATGTGATTCTGAAATAGAAAGATCTAGTCACTAGTCATGGAATGTTTTAACATTATTGAGCGTTCAAGCTTCCATATCTCCGTATTCATCTACATCTATATTCATGCATTGTATCGATTGTATATATATATATATATACACAGTGTATTATTGTATATGCAAATAATTGCAACTATATATTGTATATAGATTTGTACATGTCATTAATCATATTATGTAAATCTACGTGTTTTTGATCTGTCCATTCCCCTTAGACGGTTGACTCCTTGCATGAAAGGCGACATGCGTCACCTTTGCCCAACGCCAAGCATTGATCCAGATCCTCCTGCGAGTTCCGACATCGCTTCGATGATTCGCGAGGACAGGAGTCGTTGACCAAATCAGCCAGAAAAGCACGTTGCATTCGGCAGTTGTTTGTTGAGGACTTCATGATTTATGCCATTTATGCCTTCATTTCATGACTTGTTGCAAGCCCCGAAGACAAATTGCTCCTCTTTTGCAACTAGAGGATTAGAATCAACAGTAATTGGAACATCTCCCACCATCTCAAGAAACATTGGTTCCAGAACAGAATGGTAAAGGCAAGTACTTTGTGACAAAAGCTGTGACACGTTACTTGCCACCTGGTGAAGCCAAATGTCCATTGGCCACGCATTGCACTCCGTGCTTAACCAAGTCGACCAAGTGTCCTCTCGATATCTCCAAGCATGTTGAGCAATGCTAAGTGGCAAGTCAGCGCAACTGCCACCTGTGCGCTCACCGAATGTGTAGAATATAATAACTTCAGACTTCAGCTGTTTCAGTCTTCATCGAATCAAATGAAACAGTTCCTTTGGAGAGGACTACATACGCGCAACCTGCAAGCAAGTGTAAAATTGTGAAAAACCAAAAGTAAGAAAAGATCTGTAAACACACACAGTGTACATAACGCTTCTGCTCCGCAAAGTCTGTCTCATTCACACCTTTGTCACACAATATCACGTTCTGAAGAGTATGAAAAGGGTACCAGAATACAAAGAAAGAAACAACCAGGTCTTTTAGCAGACTGCTTCATGTCACCAACACTGGCGGATGGCCTGCTTTGTGTCGTGCCACAACTTTTTGCAAAGACGTTTCCATCAAATGGGTGACACCGCTGCAAAGCGCAACTCCTGTAGCGAACAAACGTGAGGGCTCAATTCAGTCTGAGGTCATACTTATTCACTGGGAGCTTCCAAAGAATACTTGGATGTATCTAGTCCGCGTGCTATCTATACCTTCAAGGTATGGTTTTCTTGGTACATATCATATACATCTCAAAGAATCAAATTGAATATACTGTCAAATTCCTTTCTCCAAAAGCCGCTTTAAAAGCATGGCCAGCTGCTCCCGCCTGCCAAATGTGCGTCGACCTTTGCCTCCTTCACCATGCCATCCACTGAAGCCTGCTTCGTCTGAATGTTATAGTATTCAAAAACTGACCCAGACTGGACATCGATGACATCGATCATGTCAAACAAGAAATATGCTCGAAATCTGCACAAACTGAGAAGGGTAGCCCACATCAAAGAAGAATCATTCATGCTGGCCACTCTGTTGTATCAGGCATGACTCTGGAACGGGAGCACAAGACAAATCATGTTTGAATTGTTAATATCTATATTTCACACTAAACTTGCCAGTCTTATCTTGAACAATGACTATTCATTTACCGGTACATCGTGTGCATGCTAGTTCCCGGGCTGAGGTGATGAAACAAACTCTGGCTCGTAATTGGATCAACACCCAGCTTGCCTTTCCCCACCATTCGGTGAGATCCCGAGTCCTGAGTTGTGATTTTGATATCTTACCAAAATGGCTCCAGTTTTATACGACTCCTCATCTGATCTGTCAAAGATTGGATGGACATGGATAGACGGATAGACAATATTCATTCAATGATCATCAATGCAAGGTAGCCAAGAAATATATCGCGACCTTATCATCCAGTCATGACTTAACTTATGGGCTACACTGTATAAAGAATCTTCTGACATCAAATGTTTGGAAAACAGCCCTGGATTGGAAAAAAGATCTGCATCAAGCCAACGATTCAGGTGCCCTTGCTGCCAGCAACTCTTTCCCTGTGATTTGAGACTGCAAGAAATCAACAAGAAATTCCACGCCATCAGCCGAGTTTCAGAGTAGCATCGAATTCAAAGGCAATGCAACGAAGAAATGAAATCGCCAGCAGGGCGAAAACGTATTGCGCCATTGCTTTGCCCCACGATGAGTGATCCAGAAGTGATCCAGCTGATCCCAGGGATCGAGTTGATTGAGATAGTCTGAGATGACTATGGTCCCTCATGGTCCCTCGAGTAACTCATGTGGAGATCCGATTTCTGATGGATGAATTATGACAGGCTGATTTCTGAAGGTGCGAGTTTGGATTTCTGAGTTCTGTGGAGTGCCTGAAGGATTCTCAAGCAAAGCTCAAAGCCAAGGTCCAAGGTCAATTTGAAATGCAGTGAGACTTTTCGAAACTTGAAGCTGCTCTCCATCAACACATGAAATGTGCCCACATTTAGCAATGATGATTAGTTGGCATCACATGGCATTCCGAGCTGAAAGTGACAACCGTCACATGTGAGGTATGAAATGTATCAAACACGTGAAATGTGCGATTCCTTTAGAGATATTATGAGATATTTAGTTGAATACCATATACATTCAACCTCATGGTGAGAAGGCTATGAACTCAAGGAACGGCAACTGTATTTCCAAACGCATCATTTGGGACAGTCCTGGGTCGCTTGGACCTTGACATTCTCACCATCCTCTGTGCCATCGCGGCCATCTGCAAATTCCGCAGGCCGTGCCTGGCTCAATGAGATGTCTGTCCGTTTGAAGCATGAAAATCATGAAACTGGAAAGCAATCCCATCATGGCCAACCCTTAACATTGGCTACTGTTTCTGGACCTAGAAGCTGGATCACAAAAACGGTATTGGAGTCTTCGTTGGTGTCCAGTAGCTTTCTACTTTTCATCGTGGAAATTTCTGTACCTTTGCAGTTAAACATCGGAATCTTTGAAACGGTTCCGCAGCCCCTTAACTGCCGCACCCAAGGCTTCAGTGGTTGAGTTGGTACTGGCCGCACTTTGCGATAACGCTCCTAGCAGTGAGATTGACATTGGAACGGTTTTGTTGTTGGATCTCAATGTTTGTCGCCCACTGCTTTTGCAAACTGAGCTGATTGTGACTTCTCTATGCGTTGGATTTGATTCAATACATTTCTACACACTGGTACTTTGAGTCACAAAGAATCTTTAAAGAGAGATCCAACACGTACACTACCATTGCATGTCACTAGCATTTACTAGTCGTATCCGTATCTCAAAGTTGTCGCGTGAAACTCCTGCTTACAGTAATGCACTGATGTCCCCCACCAAACCCCAACTCTGATCTCTCCATAATGCTCATGCCACGTCGGAGGTTCGGCCATGTCTGTCCTGGCATCAAAACAAGCTATAGGACACGTCCAAACTGTTACTGAATTTTGTGGATTTTGACACCATGCTTTCCCTCCATGCCAAAACAGGTAAAACATCCAATTTTGTTTAAAAAACATCATGGCCCTCTCCAATCTCCTTGACCTCGTAGGCGACGGCAAAGCATTGCGATCACAAAACAATTTTGGGATGCCTTTGGCCTTTGGTGTTTGACCTTGAACAGTTGGCTGTCTCAGTCAGTGGCTAGAGACTCACAGATATCTTCCTGCAACAAAAATGGTAACAAAGACTGGCAAAATCGACATTAACTTTGAACAGTTGAAGCTGAACGGACAACAAATGCATGTGACACCATTTGGATTAATGGGATTCATACTATGAAAAATCTGACTTCTGATTTTCTGAGTTGAACTCCAAGCAAAATATTTCATAAAATTTTCAGATATTTCTGCTGCAGGGAATCTCACAGAGTAAATGGTCAAATGTTCACCGCATATTCAGCTCCAAATCCTTGAGCCTTCACAGCTTAGGTTTCATCAAAGCTAAGTTGAATGCTTGCGATAGTGCACTATCTCTCAAAATAGAAAGACGTACATTTGCATGGAGAAGTTGAACGAAAATTGTGCAGAGAAACTTTTTCAAATATACAAAAAACTATAGTGTGAGCTCGACATAGCCGTTACCTTTGCCGAGTGGTTCAGAAAGTGTTGTCAAGACGTGTCACAGTCAGATTTGCGGTCTTTTTTTGGCGCGAAACTGCATCTCATGTGTGTCCATTTTCACAAGGTGCCAACAGTTCCTGAAAGGCAATCACAGGTGCAGTATTGTTTGACAGCACTTGACTGAGAAAATGTCACATGTGCAATCCTTGAAGCACCCCTAGTGTGTGGTGCATACTCCTGATGTTTCCATGATGTCGTTAGTTTTCTGAGTTCTGAAAGCTATGAAAGATAGGAAAGCTATGAAACTTGGAAACCAGTTGGCTGGCTGTTCCACATGTGTCATGCAAACTTCTTGTAGCAATCACAGGTATCTTGGGTTCCATCTGTGTCAAGGAGCCTCATAGCCAAATCGTCCATGATTGGCTGTGGGCCTACCAAGTTCGGCGAAGCAGGATTTGTGGATCAGAGTAAGAAGCAGCAACAAGATATTCCGCAGTCGCGATTTAAGTGCCGAACGCTTTGGCCTGTAATCGCAACGCAGAGATCGGAACCTCAGTGAAATGCTCCCCAACAGCAGTTCTGCATAAAGGTGTCCGGGCAAGACCACTTTTGAGGCCAGACAGGGCTGTCTGGGACAGATTTATCTTGGCTTTCCAGATGGCCACGAAGATTGACAGGCAGCGAAAGCTCTATCACTCATACGGATGAAAATACTCTTTAAAATTGGCCTAATTCTATTTCACTGGAGCACGATTTCATATTTGAACAATCCAAAACAAGCATCTTGCATGAGGGTTCAATCATAGGCGCAAGACCCAGTCGCCCTGGGCTGCTGTCGGATCCTGCAGTCAAATTTCTGAAAGGTCAAGTTCAAGCTTCAACAGCAGCTTTGACTGAGGCTCCAACGTCAAGGTGAGGCTCCAACAAACGTGCTGCCACCGGCGTGTCCACCACAGCGCTGTGCAACTGACACAGACAGTGGAGCTGTCTAAACTTTCCCAAGAAGTGTGCTAATTGTTTTAGATCTAAAAGATTCTAAAAGTATGCGTGAAATCATTTGCTTCGAAAATGTGGAAAAGAAATTGCTCACTCCAAAATCTGTCGGGAACTTTGGTCTTACGCCTCTGAATCGATCACCCAGGAGCGGCCATCTGCAGCACGGAAAATATGCCAAACCTTGTTTTTTTTTTTTTTTTCCGCTACTCGAGACCAATTCAGTCGCTGCGGTTCATGCAAGAAATTCTTGATTGCATCGAGCGGTTTAGCCCCCTCGGCCAAAATCTTGCCCTTGCTGCCGTGCTAAATTAAAGTGGGACACGAGAGCGGTTGTCCACTGTACAAAGGACTCATCTGGTTCCACCAAATCTCGCTCCTCGTGCGTTTCAAAGGCCCAATTAACAAAACTTTCCGCCAATTGACGACACAGATCGCTTGGGTAAGCTTTGAGCTGTGCTGTGGCGTACTCATTTTTGGACGACTTGCCCATTACCAGAGGTGGCGGCATCGGGTGTTTCTCACCTTTTTTGATCGTCCGTTCAAAATGGCTTTCACCCGTATGCATGAGCGTCGTCGGTTTTGGAGCTATTGCCCCAAAAAGCCCTCGCCAAATTTTCGCAACCTTCGTTCTCGGGTGCTTTTCCATGGCCTTGACCACCGGTATCTTCCAGATTGAAGCCCGCCAACCTTCTCGATGTGGTTCGTCCTCATCCGGGTTTGCTGGATGCTCCAATGTAGCCCACTTGAGGTGTCTCATGATCACCAACAGTAGATGTAAGCTGAAACATAGGAGCTCATTGCTGACCTGGATGTATTCCGCTTCCTGAGGGGTCAGCTGTGGAAGGCCAAAGATCTCCTCAATCGTTCTGATGACCCGCGGTCCACCGTCACCTTCACTGTAGCCGGCCACTCCTCCCAACTCTCGTGCTGATGAGAAGGTATGACAGGGCGGGCCCATCAAGGCCCCATCGATCTGTCCCGATTCAGCAAAATGGATCCACGCCTTTTGGGTCTGCGGCTTGCAAAGGTCACCTTTGTCATAGTCGAAGATGATGTCGACTGATAGGCACCGTAGTATGCAGCCGCTCGGCATCGGGAAGCTAGCCAAATGCGATTCCACATCTCCTTCTCTACGGTGTCCCGAAAAAAGGTGGATGAAAGTAATCAGCTTGCTCCTGGGTCTCGGGACTTGCACATCCTTCCACTGGAAGCGTTGCTGCTTTTTCCACCATTCAAAGATCACCGTTCTGCTTCTCCGGTTCGAGACTGTGGCCCTCGTTTCCGGTATCGCCCATTCCAAGCCGAACTTCTCCACCGAGCTTCTCACAATACTTCTGACTTGCTGGTCCGTGTACTTGTCCTCGATCTCCGGGAAATCACGTCCAGTCCTGCCAAAGTGTCGAAGCGTTTCAAGTAGATTTGGTAAGTCCGCTATGGACTGTTGCGCCGCTTCTCTGATCTTATCGTCAAAGGTTTCCATGGGGTCTTCCGGGTTCATGTTTGCGAGGATGTCCACCATGGCCTCCAGGAAGTTCTCGTCAATGACCTCATAGATTTCATCCATCTCCTGCTGTTCAAAATCGGGCTCTTCTTGCTCCTTCTGTGGGCCGATCAGTCTGCCCACTGGTACTGGTAGATCTCGGTCTTGATCTGCACTGCCATTGTTAATGCCGGGTCTCACCACACTGGTGGGGCCATGCTTTCTCTTCACAAAGTTCAGGCACTCCTTACTATAGTAGAAGTGTCTCTGCAATCTGGCCAAGGTGTGGTATTGTTTATGGCACCTTGGGCAATCTGTACCATGCAAGTAGTGCCGAATTTTACATATACGTCCATGGATTTTGAAATCATGGACCGCTTTGCCCGCCTTGGATTTGAAGACTTTCTTGCATCTTGGACACGCATGTTCTCCTGCAACTTCTCCTTCGTCAAATTGCTGAAAGATGTCTGCAGGTACACATAGTCCAGATCTCTTCGCCTCCATTGTGAAATCATCGTGCCAGTGTTGGAGATGATTGTGGATTGCTTCTTGCTTGATG
This sequence comes from Breviolum minutum Mf 1.05b.01, assembly GCA_000507305.1. Taxonomy (NCBI): domain Eukaryota; class Dinophyceae; order Suessiales; family Symbiodiniaceae; genus Breviolum; species Breviolum minutum. Next base: position 133,837 of record DF239925.1, on the reverse strand, counting down.
CTGTGCACTCTTGCTCGCTTGATCCACTGTTTCCATCGCCCTGGCTCTTTCGCAATACAGTTGATCCAGTTTTCAGCTCGATGCTGTGCATCTTTCTCAACATGATAGCCAGCTGTGTTGATGTTCAGCCACTCGAAGGCCTGCTCCACTGCTTCATACCATAGGCGGTTGTTGTGACATAGCGCCCATAGCTCCATCGGCCCCGATCTGACCAAGGAAGCAAAGTACGAGAGTCGGGCTTCGTGTAGTAGGACCTGGGGTGATGGTGCTCCAATGTACGCACATACTTGACCGTCCGTCCAATATCGCAGCTCCTCCTCTACGATTTCTGCTCTCGCAATACCACGGTAGATCCTCATGATGGCCCCATGGTAACATTGCCAATCTCTGGTTCCCAGGGTTGGCCATGTTCCCAAGTTGTACCGCAGTATAGAGAGAACTTGTACACCTAGGATTCTCATCCTTTTGATACGTGGTATGGTCTTGTTTTCATACACCATCTTTTTGTGGATTCCATAAGCAGTTTTGACCTGTCCCAATCTGGCGTTGATCTCCGCTCTGATTTTGTGCCCCGTTGTCACCACAAAGCCTAGATGCTTGTATTTTGCCACCAACTTCAATCTCACGTGGTCTCGAAGCATAGACGGTATGATCACCTCCGGGGACTCTTTGTCAAAAAGCTTTCTTTTTTGTTCTGCACTTCCTTTGCCTCGCAGATGGACCATACATTCTGTTTTTCCTTTCGAGAAGTTGGGTTCAAGTCCATGCCGCCAACAGATATCACAAAGTAGCCCTGTCGCCAGTCTTGTTCTTTCAATCAGCTGCTCAGCGTTCTCATCTTTTTGCAAGATAACTAGGTCATCCGCCCAAGTGAGATGTGCATAGGACGGCAGCTTTGCGACATCACTTTGTATTCGTGTAAGGCTCGGACCCAAGGAGATGTTGGTCTCAGTTTTCCATCCGTACTTCTCAAAGGCACTGGTGATGCGGTCCAATAGCTTGCTGAAGACGAAGCTAAAGATCAGATCAGCAAAAGTATCTCCTGGTCTTGATCCCGCCAACGTGCCCACGATTTCTTCGCTATGCGGTACCGTGAACCACGTCGCCTCCATGTAGTCTCCGATGACTTGTTGTAGTCGATCAGGTGTTTTGGCTGCTTGAAGGGCTGTCCTGTCATTGAGCTCATACAACAGCTTGTCCAGCTCCTCCGGGGGGATGTCAAACACCTTGAAGATACGGCTGAGGTCCTCCTTGCTCGATCTCACTGTCACTGCAAATTGTCTGATGATGCGATAGAAAGCTGAGGAAATGTCGACAAAGACACTCGAGCTCGACCAACCTTGATCCTTCGCAATCTGGTGGAAGGATCTCAGGTAATGTGATGCATGTGATACGTTCCCCCCAGGTTTTGCTGCAAAGTGCAGTCGCGACGAACTCTGGGTGTAGTACGGTTGCAGCTTTGGTCGAAAAACTCCTCTCATGCTCTTTCCAAAATGATTGGATAGCAGGAGGCTTCTGTAGCTTTCTATCTCGGAATGGTGGCCTTTGCCCTTGTAGGCCGGGATCAGGACCCCACCACGGGCCTGTATTGGCTCTTCCAGGTATAGGGTTTGCTTCATCAAGATTGGGAAAAGTAGCTTCGCCACTTCCGGGGTTGCTATGGCACAGACTTCCGATCTGATTTGATCTGGGCCTGGTGCTTTTCCTTTCTTGATTCTTCTCAGCCTCGCTTCCAATTCAAGCTGCGTGGGGACGTCATGAATGGTCGGTGGTGGTGAAGTCTGCGCCACGTAGAAAGAGTTGTCTCTGCACCTCTGTCTGATCTGATCCACCGTCGTGAAGTAGCCCACTTCTAGTTGGGCACACCTTTTTTGCCAAATCTTTGCCCGCTCGTACTGGCTTTGCGCTGCTCCATCTTCTCCATGCAGCATTGGCAATTGCTGTCTGCCTCGCTTGCGGTATTTGGAGCTGCCTTTCAGTCGATCTAAAGCCTTGTGGACATCAATGGCTTTGGCATCCCTGATGTCATCAGCTACCGTCTCCACATAGGCATCTCTATCCTTGCGTAGTTGCCGTTTCATCTGTTTAGCTGCTTCTCTTTGTGCTGCCACAATCATCTTTTCTGCAAGAATAAGGGCTGCAGTTTCCTTCCATTGTCGTACTGCTCCACCTTGACGTAGTTTGCCGATCGCATAACGTAGCCGATGGGTAGCCTCGATGTGCTTGTGGTAGTACCGAAGCGCTGATCTCATCCACAACTTCCGTCTCCGAATTTGCCACGTTTCGTCAGATATATAGGTTTTTCGTGCCAACTTCTTCTTCAAAGGAAACTCCTTTGACAGAACTGCTGTGACACTGTTTTGCACAAACTGCATGTGGTCATGGATATCCACTTGCCATGGACACTGCGGGATGCTTGCAATCAGCTCTCGTACTTTCATTGCATTTTCTTCTTTGCCAACCTCTGTCCAATCTACTTGTACTTGCACTTTGACACCGTGTTTTGATTTCCACTCCCATTGTACTTCAAGACCGACTGCACCATGATCTTCAACTGGGTTTCCAATTTCGATGCCGCTCAAGGGATAGCTCCAGCATTCACTTTCGACTATCGCACGGTCCACAAGGATGTAGTCCAAACGTGACTTCTTTCCCGAATGGTGTGTCCACGTGTGGCGATCTCCTCGATGGCATGCTTCATAGGTCGCAGGTACCCAGATATCGTGGTCAGTCAGTAGTTGTTGGAAAAGGTGTGTGTTGGCGTTTTTCTTCTCGCAGACAAAGTTGCCCACTAGTGTCTCCATTGTTTCCGGCATAGTGGCGTTGTAGTCTCCAAGGACAAAAAGTAGGTCTTTCCGATGCTTGGTGATGCTTGATCCCAGCTCCTTCCACCATTGTTCACGGTAGTCTTGATCTTGCCCTGACTGCGGAGCATGTACACTTGCTACCGTTACTGTGAGTCCTGGTAGTTCAATTTGGGCAACTATCTTTGTAGGCTCACTTTCAACCACTGTGATCTTGTTTGGATCCACAAAGAAAGGTCTGCCAGCAATGGTCGCCAGAGGCACTGTGAGGTTGATCCATATCTCGCATCCATGTGTGCCTTGTTTGGTGCCTTGCGCGACCATTCTGAATACTCCATCGTGTTTGAAAACACCACTTTGGCTATTCCTCGTCTCTTGCAAGCCAGCAATGTTGATCTGTCGTGCCATGAGCTGTTGTGCAAGTAATGCTGCCTTTTGGGGCATTGCAGCATCAGGGTCATGGCCATTGACCTTCCATGGTCTCAACGTCAGTACATTGTAGCTCATCATTTTCAAATTCAAGGAATGCCCTTCATTCTCCAAAGCGTCAATCCATCTGGTGCTTTGTGAGCTGGTCAGTGGTATATCGATAGTGGCTGGGGCTGGCTTGGCTTCATGTATCCACCATAGTGATTTGTCCTTAATCGGAGGAAAAATACTGCCAGCTCCTGCTACCAATAGCAACTGATGAAGTGTTGCTGCAGCAGTGTCCTTCTTATCTGCCTGGGTAGTCGTTCCTCTCAACTCTCCAAGGTTGATGAGTTTAGCTAAAGCATCAGCCACATCATTCTGCGGTTGGTTGGAGTGTGCTTTGACATGCTGAAATCTGACCTGCCCTCCCTGTTGTTGGATGAGAAGGGTCATCAGTCTGATTCTGCAGGCTATTTCACTCTCTTGCTCTGTTCTCCAAGTTCCATCGGCTCCAAAACCTGCTGCTTGATTGTCAAAGCAGATTTCGTAGTTACAATGTCGGCTTCGTCCATTCACGATCTTCAATGCAAGGAGGATAGCACTTCTCTCAGCATTGATTGCATCAACTTTCGTCGCACCATTGTAACCAGCATGGTCAGGATTGGCTTGTACTTGTCCTCCTGCCCAACCTTCAAAGCTTCGGCTTTTTGAGGCTCTGTCTTCTCCATACATGACAACCGCAAAGGCCGCTGCCTTATACCGCTCGTCAAGACTTGGACCTCCCATGGCTGATCCATCAACATAGATGTAAATTGTTGATGGTGACTTTTGATCTGTCTCACACGTCTTGTGCCATGCTTTTGCTACCGGTGTGAGTTCTTCGAAGGCTTGGTCAGGAAGTAGATGCACGATTTGCATGTTCTCGCATTCTTCCCGTAGTGCTTGTAGCGCTGCTCCATCAACCTCCAAATCAAGACTTCGTTGGATTCGTTCACTTGATGTCCAATTCGTCCTGATCAGTTCGTCCAGGCTGATTATCTCTCTGCTCTGTGGGACTTGGACTTGGATGTCAGTACTCACCTTCCGATCTGAAGTACACCAGCGGTCTAGGACATGGGACTTCGAGACCTTCCAGCTTTCCCTTCCAGTCTGTTCCCTTGTGTTGAGTTGTAGGAGGATTGGAGCATCGTCACTGTCCTCTTCTTCTTCTGACGTGTTTCGTCCTCTTGATCTACTCCTTTCTGTTCGCTCACTTTCATCTTCTTCTAAGGCTCTCAACTTGTCCATCAGCGCTCTCACTAGTGCTGGACTGAAGAACCCTCCGATTTCTTTGATGCGACTCGTGTTGGCAAAAGGCGTGTCTTGTGACAGCTGCATCATCTCCTGGCGCTGGGAAGACCACGATTTTTACGAAGTCTCCATTTTCAAAGTGCCTGATGATAGAATCTTGTTCTCTCCACGGCACGTGATTCACTTTGATCTCGCATCTGACTCCATATCTTCTTTGACATTGCTCCGCAACTCTGAAGTGATATAGGATATCCGTGCGTGATGCCGTAGCTGGTGTCCATAATGTCCTGAAGACATCAATGTCACTGGAAGTATCCGCGCTTCCTGATGCAAAGACCACTTGTATCAGACAAAGAACTTCGTCCGGCTGGTACTTGCTTTCCTCATCCTTGTTGAGCTCCACGATGATCACGCTGTCCCTCTCTTTCGCGAAATTGGGTGGGCTGATCACATCATGCAATTGCCGAATTGCCTGTGGTCCATGTCCAGGTAAGTGCCATGCCTCATTCACTACCTCTTCGATGATGTCGCCACTTTTCAGAACTGCTGGTCTATAATCAGCTCTAAAGTGGAAAAGATGGAGCGTGATTGGTCCTGCACAACTTGACGACGCAGCTTCCCCTCTCACCACTCTCTGCATAAGGGAGTTTTCTTCATCCTCCTCTGGTTGCGTGGCGTCTTCCAACAAGATTGACCAATACCAACCATGTTGATGACGTACTCTATCCCAACCTCTCCAGATTCTTCCATTTCTTCTGAAAAGTGCATCATTCCATCTCTGAGGGTCAATGTGCTGGTGCGCAAGGACCTCGAAACCCGTGACCGGGTTTTGGTGGTATTGCAGTCCTCTACGTAGAAGGCCCCCTCCATCTTTGATGTCCACCAAGATGCATGCTGGGTTTAAATCCTCCATGTAGACCATCACGTGAAGGGCTTCTTCCTCCTCACTCTGCGGTTGAGGTTCAATGATTTTGATGGTAATTGGTTCATTGCCAAAAACATCTCGCCATTGCCTTTTCACTCGTTGTTGCCATTGTGCTTGTCCTCGATGCACTTGAAGTCTCCTCATGCCTTGGTCCTCTTCCATGAAAGCATAGGAGACAATGCTTCGATCAGAACCTTCTCGTGGCGGTTGATCCTCAGCATCTACTTGATCCATTAATGCATCCAGTTCTTCATCATCACGACGATCAAGTTCCTGGATAATTCTTGCCGCAATTGCACCTATCCCTCTTGTAGGTATAGTAGGGATCCATTCGGCTGCTCCTGTCCAACCTTCCTCATCTCCTGGTTTGTGATTGATCTCAGGGGTTTGGATCATTCCCCATGGTTTATGATCCATCTGACGCAATGCCTCTTCAGGGATGGTGACATAGCCACTGATCTTCTCCTCATAGAAGTAGATCTCGATGTCATTGTGAAAAGTTGGTTGTCTCCTCTCGCTCCTCTGCTTGACTTCATCACTTCCATTTCGTCGCACTCCTAAGCTCAGCGAATAGCCGCACTCCCACGCCAAATCCGCCGCTTGTTCCTGCGCCTCCCATGTGGTGACAAAGTCCTTTTGCATCGCTACTGGATGTAGCCATGCAAGAGCCCTCGGGCTTTGACATGCAATTTGCGATAAACTCACACATCGCCCTGTTGAAAAGGCTGCTGCCGTCCATCCAAGGATTGCGGATCTTGTCCACTTGGTACACCTTGTGGTTCGGTCTTTTGCCTTTTCGAATCTTTGAGGTCTACATTGATTTGCCTCTTCATCTCTTGCATCTGTTCTGCCATCTTGGTCATGGTTTCTTCCACCTTTGTCGACGTGATCATCTCCGTGTCCTCGTCGCTGACCTCGACCGTTTCCTTCTCCTTCTGGTCTGTCGCCACTCCGGTCGCAGACTGGCATTCTTGGAAACGTTCTATGCTTTGTTGTACCGCATCCTGGGCTTCCTTGATCTTCGCCTGTAGCTCTTGATCTTGTTTTCGAAAGTCCTCTGTATAGCCTTGCCACCTTTCCAGAGACGCTTCCAAAAATTCGGCCCACCCATGATGTAGTTGTACTCGTGCTCGATTGAACTCCTTGAGGGCTTTGCGGGAATTGCCCAATTGGGCCACTGCTGAATGCAGTGCTTTGGTCTGGTTCTTGGCATCGTCCATCTGCGCTGCCTGCACCATGTCCTGGAGCTCCTGTGGCAACTCCGTTTTCGACTTCCTCAACGCCGCCATCAACTGTTTCAATTGCTGAGCCTCTGTGCTTGGTGCCGATGTCGCTTGCAATGGCTTTGCTGGCATACTCGGCATGGGTGGCGGATTCCATTGTGGTTCTCCTTTGGCTCCACTCTTCGCCACTTCTCCTTTGGTGCCTTTCCCACCTTTGGTGGGTTCCCCTTTTTGACCCTTGAATCCTTTTCCTTTCTTGGATCCTGATCTGGGGCTTTTTGGCATCTGGGTGTTCGAGCTCCATTCTTGTTGATCTCGATCTTCTTCCCATTCGTTCCATGTTGATCTCCTCCTTCTCGGCGATCTCTGTGATCTTCTTGGTGATGTAGGTTCCCCTTGATACGTTTGGTCCCCCACTTTCGACCAATGTTGTCCACATGTATGGCAGAAATCCGCTGATGCTTTGATCAGCTTCCGGCAGTACACGCATCTCCATGGCTGGTTTTGTGCTTGCCACTGCATTGTCCTTGCTATCAGTGTATCGACTGTCCGGATGAAATGCTGATCTTTCGAGTGGTGCGAAGAAATTGCTTTCCTCGCCCTGACCAGTCGTTGCACTTCCGGTTCCGATCTCCCCGTTCGAACTTCCCAAAGATAGCGCCTTGCTGAAGCTCTTCTCCTCCGCAATCTGCGTCTTTGAGTCGTCGTCTTTTCCAAGGATCAATATAAGGATAAAAATCGCAATGATCGTTTTCATAAACCGACGTCGGCCAATTAAATGGCAGCGAGGCCGTTCAGAAAGAAACCAGTGTAAATTGTGATGTAAGGCCAGTGTGAAATCGACTGAAGTAGTTGCAACGGGAGGTTGATTGTACAAACCAAGCCAGCACACCACTGATCAATCACCCGGGAAATTCGTAGGGCCGGGACCCGTTCCACCAATCCAAATAAACCAAATACCAGCACCGGTGGCAAATTTAATTGCAGCAGCGGTTTAGTAAAAGGGAAAGATTGAAGGCCCGTGGGTACGTCAAATCGAAAAACCCACTAAGGTTACCACGGTTCACCTAAGGCAAACAATTACCTTCGGAGCCGAAACCTTGCCAAACCTGGACGCGGATACAAAAAAACACATACAAAATAAAGATGAAAATCTATTATATACTTTTAAAATCAATTTGAGAAAGTATTCAAAACATATGATGAAGTTGTAGGCCCAAAGTATGTTCCGCAACTGATCCCTGCTTCAAATAAATTATCGTGGCATCTTCAAAACTGCTTACCTTGCAACCATGTGTGATTTCAACCATCTTTATCTCACTTGCTAAGCTCTCCAGTGGCGCCTCTTGCGTTGAGATCTCCGGTGATCTTTCAACCTTGGCGAAACGCTTTTCGCAAAACGGCGATCACCTGGCGACGATTTCTTTGTGCCGAGGCCCGCAACTTGCATCCAACACGCGGCGCCGTTGTGAAGATCATCACGAAGAGCATAGACCTCGAAAATGCTTCGATGTTTCAGGATCTTTCAAAATCGAACAGAAAACACAGATTTAACACCTTCGTAGTTCTCAAGTATCAATTGTGAAGTGGAAAATGAAATGAACAACATAACACACGTGAGTCTGTATACGAAAAGGTACTAGAAGATTCCGAAATTAAAGTGACAGCATGACAGCACCCTTCAGGATTTCAAACTCACGATCACCATCTTGAATGAAAGTGAACGACTGCGTCGACTGCGGCTGAGGTCAACAACACCGTTGATGCCAAGATGATCTCCGTCCTTCCGCTTCAACAGCCCAGACTTAGAGCACACGGGAATGCGGAATGTGACATGAACACATCGTGAGTTTTCATCTTCATTCATATTGTTTTATTTCTCAAAAAAGATGATTCTATTCATTCATTTGGCTTCGAAAACTTGTTTGATTTTTCAAAAAGCAGTTTCAACATGTTTTTTTTCGCCAGAAGTCATGAGAGGTCTCCCTCCGTATCTCATCCAAGGCACTCGAGGTGACAGGGCTGGATAGGCCGCGAAGGCTGAGCTGCCAGACACCTCAGAAATCCCCACGGAGATGTCATGTCGAATCGTCGAACGAAAAACAAAAAAAACAACCCAACGTACAGATTCACAGATGCGTGATATGTCACAAAGACACATCACTTTTGATACAATACACACTTTTGATGCAAAAACATATCATGCAGACTTGATAACCATATCCAAAACACAAAACACAAAACACACGCATGCAAACTTGCCACTCCGAGAGCTTTGGACATGCAAGAAATGTCACAAAGAAATCTGCAAGTAAAATGTGACGCCTGTAAAAATTTGTCAAATAGAAATCAACGAAATCAACCAAATCAACGTGAAAATACGTGAAACTTCTTGGAGATTCTTGGTCTTCCAGTCTTCCACTTGCTTTTCTAGTATGACTGGCTTTTGATTCCCTCCCAAATGACGTCTCAGCACCTGTTTTGCTCCCGCGGTGTTGCCAGTCACGGCAAAACCAACGCAAGGTGAAACAAGAACCGCAAGAACTATAAAGTCACGTTTTGTCAACGTCAAGCATCTTCACGCATCTTCACGCAACGCATGATGCGAATGTGCATCGAAATTGCATCGCCATGGAGGTCTCTTGAAGTCGAGGCAAGCTCAAGTAACTCACTTGTCTGCTTTTCGATGGGCCTCTGCTAAGTTTGGACCGGTATTGCCTCAGCGTGGATTCATCAGCCACGAAACACATGAAAGACAAGAAAGACGTGGACTTATTGTCAAAGGCCCGTGAAAGACATCCAAGACACATCCAAATCTGTCCAAAACCAAGGTTTCCTACATCCGTGTCTTTGGCATCGCACCAGAAAGTCCGAAATCTCTATATCTCCAACCAAAAAGCAGGAATTTCTCACATGCAATGTTCACTAGAGTCAGAGACCAGGCACCACGAAGAGTTCGGCTCGTTTCGGCAGAATAGCCTCAAAAGAAATAAAGAATTCCGCATCTGCACCTTCTTCTCAAATCATAGTTTTTCACAGTTTTCATAGCTCAAATTGCACACTGCCATGTCCACGTCTCTCCTTCTTTCAGTACTTTTAGGGTACTTTGTGTTGTTTCATGATTAACTGTGGCCAAGGAGCAAAGCGCAAACCTCGGTGCCTTCCAAAACTCTTCGTTCTCCGCTTTCGTGCTGTTCCACTCCTGCGATGTCATCCCACAGTGAGTTGCAAACGGAGCAAATTCGTGAAGCAAATTTCACTCCAGCATATATCGAAGACATGGATAGAAATGGTGCATGAAGCATTGCTACAGAAAAAATACACTCTTTGCAACACTCCGAGCCTGCATTTCTCTCTGAATTCGCAATTTGGCCTGTTCAAACAGTGGGGCAAAACCTCACCTAATCTGAAATAAGAAATACATCCAAATGGTAGCTTGCATAGACACTGCACGAACACTTAAAACAACCAAACAAATCCAAACTAGGCCCAGCAGACTATCTGAGAAGACTTGGTTGCCTTCCAAGCAAGAAATTTTCAAGAAGATCACTCTTTTCACACCTGATCCTCGGAAGATCCCTAAGCCACCTGGTGTCCCTGGCCCTCTCCCGCTCTCTTTTTTCCGCTGGCGACTGAGCTCAACGTTCACCGACGAGACGCGAAAGGGCAGCAATGATTTCGGAATAAGCTGGATGAAGCCACTTACATCCATTGTTCTTGACACAAGTCCCCGCAACATAATGCAAGCAAATACGTTCTTGGATCCACAAGCGGTACACAACCTCTCGACGGCCGTGACTCCAGGGCAAAGACTTTGACACGCAGTCTGCAGGTTTGCCAGCGACAAATTCTGCCTGGGGTCATGGGTGTCGGTGGGTTTCAATTGTGTAGTCCTACCCGTTCACTGTGACCATGTTTTTTGTTGGTTAGTCAATGTCACGATGGATTCACGAAACGATTCTGAACACAAGACAGGAATCGACTACACAAATGCCGAGTCACCATGACCTGGCTATTGTCATTAATACTAATCTTGATGTTGGTGGACCGTGTAGTCGCGGTGGAGTTTGTTTCTATGGACCTCAGAATGAACAAATGCTCGAAGAACTGAGGACCTGTTGGAAAGGGAACAAAAATCAGAAAAAGTCATCAAAACATCAACTAAAAAACACATATTCTGTAAGTATTGCTTGTCCATGTGTTGTGTTGTGTGGTATCTTCCTTTACCCATCCAAAAAGAAAGTCTGTCAACGAGGGGTGCCGTGATTTGACCCAAAATGATCCGCCAAAGACTTTAGACTCCAGTTCAAAAGGAAAGTTCAAAATAATTGAGGCATACTATACCACTAGGCCATACCAGAATATACCAAAAAAAAGAAAAAACATTTGGTTTCCGGTGTCATGCAGCGACTTCATTTCACCGTGGGACTCGGACAAAACTCTGTCTGAAGAAATGCTCGACTCTTCCTGGGGAACGTGGTTACTTGGAGAACTTGGTGAACTCGGAGAACTCACACTCGAGTGACTCGGATTCTCGGCAACGATGATTTCGGTGACCTCAGGCACCTTGTTCTTCTCCCTCTTCTCCTTCTTCTCCTTCTTCCTTTCTGGCAGCAAAAAACTCAACAACTCTTCGATTTTATGGCTCGCGTGAATGATTTGGCTGCAAGCCGACACACAGTCATTACTAGCACCGACCAAAATGTCTGCAGTAACATCCAAAATGACACCAAAAATGTCTGAAACATCGCTGTCTTCATCCTCATCCACCTGCTCCCTAAGTGAAGCTCCACAGTTGTCAAGGATTCTCTGTGCTTTTTCTTCAATTGATTCCATCTGTTGCCACACCTCTTCCAGAGCATTCTGATGTTGAATTTGACATTCACACTTAAGTGCGAGTTCACGAATTTCCCTGAAACATTTGATCCAGGTTTTCTGTGGTGAAGTCACACCCGCACGCCAAGCATGGGCCAAAAGAAGTTCCTCAATTCTCCAAGTAGCAGCAATGATTGCGTTGCAATGTTTCACACAGTAATTTTCATCCTTTTCTTCATCGTTCTTTTCATGCTTCATCAGTATTGCTGTAGCTGAATCCCAAATGGCCATGCCAATTGCTGACAAATCAGTCTCGTTCTGAATCCTGTCAGGTACCCACCCTGGTCGGCCACCAGACATCTGGAGCATCATTTTGGTGAACTGTCGGATCAAACCCACCTCCTCCCAAACAAAGCTTCGATATTCCAGCTCATCGACGTCATCAACTCCAGTTTCGAACCAAAGCTTCAATGCATGGTCCCTGATGAACCAAAAGTGGTCCATGATACTATACTCGTTGTCAACGAACTTGAATTTCTCAACGATCCTAAAGCTGAGGTGAAATTGGAAAAGAAGATTGAAGAAAGGACAAATAATGAAACATACAAACAACTATGGTACAAGTAAAACAAGTATAGTAACGAGTTACTCAGTTGCGTGGCTTTGAATTAGTTTGAGAATTGAAGGGTGCAATACTACAGTGCCTATGACCTGCCGCAGCAGATTCATGCTCATACTGTCCTTTGAAATTTTGGAAGCAAGGTTTGAACATCTACATCCAAGAGTCGAATCAATTGATGCCAGAAATGAAACGAAAAAGAAAAGTTCGGCTTTCAAACCCCTGTCTTCCCCGAATTTCTTACAAGGTTCGAAGTTGTGAGCATTCTTCGAAAGCTGAGCAGCTACAGCGCTGCCCAAATACTGGGTGCTTCATCCGCAAGGCTTCCAAATCATTTGTTTATTTTGTTTGCCAAACATCTTCTAAAAAAAATCAAAAAAAATCATGCGAAGTGCAAAGTGACTCTAACTTTCTTCAGCCATACTAACAGTTCCTAGCATGATCTTTGCTACCATGTACTGAGCAGTTAATTTGCAGTTCTGGCAAGGCAATCCTTGAGTACATGTGACATAGACCAGAAGGAATCCTGATACAACAAACACTGGCGCATGCAAAAGATATGCAAAACAGGAATTCGAAAAAAGCCTCAAAACAAGAAGAATTGAACGTTAATCCGTGCATCCAATACCACAACACCGCTGTTGGATCTCTGGATCTGGATCTCTGTTGATCAGAGTGCCTGCATGGATCCTCTCTGGGGCTTCTCTTTGGCCTTCTCTTTGCCCATCATGGCCTTCCACAAATCAACTTTTCACAAATCTTCGCGACAAATCTCTGTGATGGAATGAATTTGCTGCGATTGTCAAATAAGTCCAAATTCTGGTCTTGGACAGGTACCACTTGCTCAGGATGGGGCTTGCTAAAACTAAAACATGGTGGCCACATGCTTTCATGATGCGTTCTTGTGTCAACACCCTTGTTTATGATTGTTCGACAGCTTCTCTACTCAAGGCAATGAGTTCAACTTCACCCAAGGACTGAAATGCAGCGAGGATACTAGGACTTCCTTTTCAGTCATGAGACCTGTCCCAGCAAAATCAATGTGCATTCAACGCATGCACAAGTTGCCTACAAATCAGCAAGCAAGCTAACATGACATTATATAAATCATGACTGATTTCAATTTTATCCGTCACTTGAACCATTTTGCAACATCATGAAATTTGAAAAAATTGACAAAGGCCACGTCCGAGTGCGCCTGCGCTTGAACTGCTTCCTTTCCGAGTTTCCTCTTCTGGAACAGAACGAGATCTTGACCGCACCCTAGCACATCGTAGCATAAAAACACAAAAAGGTCCAACCAGACACCGGACAGACTCGAGGAAAAAACTGAACAAAACGAAAACGATCCTATCTGAATATTGTCGATATACCAAGATGATCTAGTCTAATCTGAGATAGAATAATGATAGTCTGATACACTGCGTGTAGAAAAGGAGATGCGGGTCAAGTGCTAGTCAATGCTCTCAGTAGCACCACACCTGTGTTTTTCCCTTTGTCTGTATTGTTTCTCCAATAGGGTGGTCTGATTGTTTCTTTTTGTTTTTTACATTTCAATCTGACTCTGCAACTTTGCGCCTCCGCCGTGCATGCTCTGATTCTTCAGATTTTTCTTCCTCAGGACGTGGAATGGAACTCCGAGCAAAGCTGCAAAACCTCCGAAAAGCTTTCTTTTTGAAAAAACATGGTAGGATTTTGATGGATTTTGCGATTTTGCTGGTTTCCCACTTTGAGAGTTGCAGTCTTCACATTCAAATCTCATCCGTCAAGGCTCGTCTTCCCTTCTGCGTTTCTTCTTCTTTTTGTGTTTGTGATGCTGCTCCTGAAACCAGTCTTTTCAATGAAACGCCATGACATCAAATGACACCAAACATATAGGATGAAAAAGAGAACTTTAAGATGATCTAGTTGACTCCTCAATGCTTAATCAATTTCAGCTCATGAGTTTCCTAGACTTTCACTGAGTGCAGATGAAACGTATTACCCTGAATGCCACCTGGCAAACACCTCTTGAAAGGAGAACCTCTTATCATAACTTATCATTGTGTTGGCAAAAACCTGCATCGATTGCAAGGGGGAACTCATCTTACAAAATTTCAGGTGGTTAATTGGCTCCAAATGATCGCGCATGACATGACAAGGCCTGAAGCTTCTTCTTTTTATCTTCCTCTTCTTTCTTCCTTGGATCAAAACTTGGGAGGTCTGCAAAGCATTGCATACTCTGTCACGATTCAGTTGAGGAAACACATCTTGAACGATCGCGATGATTTTTTGAACGACAAGAATCCAATCTGCAGATCTTGGCACGCTTAGCCACTGCCCACTTGAATCATCGGGATCTGGTGCCTGGCCAAAAACCAAGCTCATCACTGAACACAGAGATTCAATACAAATTTGACTGTACAAGTGGGAGAAACGGTAGAATTTGTGTGCATTTCTGCAAATTTGCTTGACAATCAAGGTTCAGAACAGCTCAAATCCATTGAGGGATCGGGAATTCGGAGAAATTCGGAGAATTCGAAACCTGGTGCTCCTCTGGCTCTGGTGCTTCAGTTGCCTTATGCATCGCTGTGAATCCCTGAATGAATCAACACAAAGGTGGAGAGGTCAAGTCGTTAAGTCGTTAAGTCGCTAAGTGAAGTCCAAGTGTCCACCTTTTGCAAAGGATCCACCGCTTCCTCTCGAGCCATCACCTCAAAACATGCTTTTCCCTTCCAAAACAAAGCCGCGGTAAAAAAGTTGTCTTCCGTTTCTGTCGCTTTCCTGCGTTTTTTTTTCAGATCAGGCACAGGTCCCAAGGGCTTGAGCCCGGCTCGTTTGGATTGGCGTTTTTTCTTCATCTCCTCAAGGCAAAAAAAATGGTGCACACAACACACTTGAAACGAAGGCTGAAACACAGAACAAAATGATACAGGATTACACTAGACATATAAATATATAATTTCTTGTGTTCTAGACTATTCGTCATCAGGCTACTTCAAGCATTTCGCTATAAGGACTCACATCAAAGCAGATGAAAATCCTATAGCTTTAGAACCATCTGCCTTCTACTTTTAACACCCGCCAATGTCTCACAAGTTTCACCACATCCTTCTCCTTTTTTTTGCGAACGACTGAATCTAGGTAGTCTTGTTCTTTCATATTCCGTCTCAAGTTTTAGCACCTTGGTCTCTGCAGTTTGCTCCCTTTCACCATTTTCACCACCCCAAATCCAGACCTCCAACATCTCTTGTTCTGCGCGTTCTTCTTTTTCCTTCTGTTCTTGAAGTCGCTTTTCTAAATCTTGTACCCTGCAGTTTTTGACCACTTCACATGCTCTGATGTCAAACTCCAAGCATTGCTGTACTGCTTGGCATGCTTCGCACCTCTTGAACTTCTGAACGGGGTCAGCCTGTCGGGTTCGGGAGATCTTCGAAAAGACAGGCAATGGTCCAAAACAGGGAAATACCTTCGAAAAGACAGCTAAAATGGATTAAAATGTGGCTAATGGTGACATGGGTATAGCCCCCAAAAACAAGACTTGTAACAGCGAGTCGTTGTTCATGCCGCCTCTTGATCCTCTTCTTTGTCTTTGGGCCGCTGAGCCTGAGCACGCCTTGGTTGAAAGCCACAAAGTCTCTGCCCAACATTGACATATGAAAAAAACAGAAAAACATAGAAAAACCATCAACAAAAGAACATGAAGATGAATGAAGTTGACAAACCGTTCACACGTTCACAACCCCAAAAAATCTACCAACGACACTCTTGGCTTCGTGGCTGTCTGGCTCGTTCAGCTCCAAAGTCCGCCAACGGGCCAATCCTCAGAGAAAGAGAAGACAAACTACGTCGCTACGTCGCTACATATCGTTTTTTCCTTCGTGTCTTTTGTTGAAAATCGGACGGTATTGGCAATATTGGATAGGAACTGCGGGAAATGATTGTTAGAACCTGCCAACGTGCAACATAAACAAGTCGATTTTCATGGTGGCTTTGAACATGTTGGCGGATGGCCTCCCCCAATGGTGCTCAAATAGGCTTTTGCTTTATCTGCTTGGATCGCTTTGATAAGGTCTGCACCCAAACTTTTTGTACTTCAAAAAGTTCCTGCACCAATGAAGGTGCTTCCAAATGCGTGATATTCTACCCAATCCTTGTAGCGATGAGAAATCATCAATTTCCCTTCTCAAAAGGCAGAAACACTAGATTAAACAAAATATTGGTAATTCTATGATCAATTTTGCTGCTCCCTTTGGTAATCACATTTTGAGCCGTTGCCATCTCACGAGCGTACTTTTTTTGATTGACGAATGGAGCAGTCCTGGCCACTGGTTCGCTACAGCCCATGTCGGTGCATAATTGTTCCACGGCATCCTTGTTCCTCCTGTCCCTCGGCCAATCTCTTGTGATTGTCCCGATGTGAAATAGCACTTATACTCACATCACTCACCATACTTGCTATGCTTACACTAGATTTTGATTTCTGAAACTGGAAAACATCACGAAGTGAATACACAAAGGCTAGTCTTAGCTTTCCAGGACTTTTGAGACTCTCACGATCAATATCAAGAACCCACGTGGCATTCGGCACACGGACAGTGGCAAATGAGTCATAGGCAAATGAGGGATCAGGGTCTTTTTGTCTGCTCCAATGTATTCTTCAATTCCTGGGTCTCCAAATGCCCTGCCTTTCTGTTCGATTGAACGTGACCAAATCGCGGCCTAAGACTGTGAATTGTTGAAATTTATGAATCGTCTTTGCTCAATTGAACATAGAAGTGCAAGATTTTGTAAGGCCAGACTTCATCATACTTCATCTTCATTTTCACATAATTTTCCTTTTCGTTGCGAAGTGGTAGCAGTGAGCTTGGATACCTTTGGCAGCTGAGAGACTCATTGGTCGGAACCTGGCAGCACAAAACATTCCCGAAAAGTTGAAGATCCGAAAAAAAAACCACCAATGAGGCTGTGGCGCACTGGGCAAGTCCACCGGAAGACGTGCGTGCACCAGAGAAATGCTTAAGACTCGTCCTACTTGTCTGCAACCCCCACGATGCATAACATTGCATAGTCGTTTCCCCACCACACAAAGACTTAAACAACAAGCTTCACATGACACCTTCTATTGATTCTATGAGAAGGATCTAGAATGATCTAGAATCTGAACATTCAGAAAGAGTTGGAAGGACTTGGGTGGCCACACATGTTTTGATGTTTTGCTCTTTGATTTTTCTGTGGCTTCTCAACACTCGCCTATCAAAGTTGATTTGTTGGCACTTGAGCCACTGCAGTTCATGAATTCTGGTAAGCAATTCCTTTTCCCGAATCCAATCCTGGGTTTTAGAATTGTTGTTTTCTCGTTTTTCTCCTTTTCGTTTTTGTTGTGTGACCACTGTTTCTGTTCAACTTCTAAACTCTTTGACAGCGATGGGAGATGGCACTTCGATGATCTTGGGCACTGGGATGCGACCTTGCATGGATGAAGAAATGCAGAAAGGGATGGACTGCTCAGCCTTGGATCTGATGATTTCACAGAAGTTTTTAATTAATTTTTATAAGATTCGGATCTTTTCACAGAATTTTTACATCAGATTTGACGCTAAAAATTCAAGAATTGAAGCTTCTGAAACATGCTTCAACGTTGCAAACCAGTGCAAATCATCTCTTTTGCGTTGCTCATTTATTGCACAAGTTGGAATTCTGAAGCTCTCACAACCTGTTGACGGCTCCAAATCCACCTGGCGCGTTTGACAATTCAAGTCTGGATAAAACGGATCGAGTCGGAATCCTGGATTTCAGCTGGATCGGAACTCAGGCCTCCAAGTCGTTCTCAACATCTGTTCCTTCAAGATGTGCCATGATTCAGATCGTCATACGGAGGAAAGTATGCTTCAGAATGTTACCATTTTGGGTGTTTTGGTGTCAAGCTTCAACGGGCCTCTTGAAAAAAACACAAAAACATGTCCCCGTGCGCCTTCGTCAATGTCTGGCACAGGTGGTGCCTGGATTCAAAGAAACGCACAGTTTGCAATCTACAAGAATTATGCAAAAAAAAGCAAAAAAAAATCATTGTATTTCATTGTGCTCTTCAGGAACATTTCCTTTCATCTGCAAGCTGTCTCATCTAGAGGAGCCTCCTCCAATGACGCACATCGAAGAAAGTATCGTTGACCTCAATCTGTTGCAGGCGAGATGTGTGAGATGGCGCTTGTGATATACAGCTCAAAGGAATGTCGGAATCTCCACTCGACAAGTGCGACCGCAAGGATTCATGCCGAGACCTCTAAGTCACAGACTGTCCATGACAGCTGCATAAACTTCACCCGGAAGTTTGGCAGAAAAGTGAATTCGAAAGTTGAGGAACTTGCAACCCTTTGGGAGCCTCAAGGAATTGTGACAATTGTGGTTTTGTGGTCTCTAAATCACTTTTGGAAGCCCCAAGATTTGCTTGTGATTAGCGCTTCCAACAAAATGCTGATAACAGTGGATGCTCTTCATCTGTGCTCCATAAGATTTTGCAAGGTTTAAATCTAGACTCTAGACTTGCAGATGGCTTGATGTCAGTAAACCTGAACCAAAAGGACACGAATTCGTTGATATTTTGCGGTTGACGGCATTTGTCTGCACTCATGTGCTTCAAGGACTTCGTGAACCGCAAGCTTCACAGTGGAGTGTCAGATCATAGATTTTCCACTCCAGAGCGGTCCAGATTCAAAAAAGTGCAGGCTGAAGCGTCTTGCGGGTCTGTACAAAATGACTAAAAGCTAGCAGCGGGGACTGTAAGGAACATTCATTGAGAATGCCATGTCCTCCGGCCTCCCAGAATTTCTATTTCATTTCACAATAACATTCAAACAAAATGAAGCTAAGTGAACGGTTTGAACGGTTTCTATTCACATTGAGTCGTCGCCAACGCGCGGAATTTGCAGACTGGAGGGTTCTTTGATGTCTTGGTATTCACAAGACGCTGCTTTGTTGAAAAATGCAAAGCAAGCTCAGCAACTTCAATGGAAATCTACGTGCACGACTGTTCGTCAAAACGGATTCCAAAGCTAGTGATTTCAACAAAGGGAGCAGGGAAGATCACTGAAGTGAGTGAAGTGAGTGAAGTGTTCACAACACTTTGATCACTTTGATCACTGAGCGATACTAAAAACATGGTCCAACTCCAGGATCCCTTGCACCCCGTGACATAACACTCGAGAGACTTGCCGTAAAGTCAGAGCGTATGGACTCATAGTTCGTGGTAGCACAAGGCTTCCAACACGTCGCTTAGCCCGTGAAAAGTTGGATGAGCAGGGCAAGTTTCGCAACACAAATTGTTGGAAACTTGGTGTGGCAGGAGCAGGCATTCGTGAAAGTCACAAACTAATTTCATTAATTCAATTTCATCTTTCGGATTCACTTTGGGCAAAAACGGCTTACGACTTACAAGGCTTACACTGCGCGCTCCTGCGCACCACTCACCCGGTTGAAAGGAATTCCCAAACATGAGACGCAGAGAAACGGTGTAGAATTTTCATCACCTTTCAGACCATTTTGCTTTAAACTTCACGGCTTCACTTCCCTTTCCCAGGTGCAAAGATGCTTGTGAGAGAACCAGACCGAGTCTTAGTCTTGCCTGGCGAGACACAAAATATCAATCAAAATCTTCAAAATCAGTACTGCACATTGTCAAGACCTGTCAACCCTTTTCAATGCTTTGTACTTAGTGCTTTTGCAAGCAAGAACTTTTGCAGCATCTTCAGGCAAACTGCGAAACGCTGAAAAAACTCACTCTCACCTGCCTGCATGTTCGTTGGGAAGTGGAGCCAACGGAAGGTCCGTGACGTGCTTGTACAAGTGTGCTGTTTTGTTGAGTTCTTTCACAAAATATCGCGCGTAGACGATTGTGTTTGCCATACCTGAGCACAAATTTGTAAGTCACTTCTCTGAAGCACGATCTTTTTTCAAACTCACTTTTGCCGCTTTCATCCGACTCAAAAGTCCCTTTTGATGGATCTGACGAAGATTGTTCGGGGTCCGAGGAACAATTGGCAAATCCTTGGAGCACTTTGAACAAGTTGTCCTGAGCAAATCAAATCGGATCCAAATCTCAATGTCCTTGCAGCATCTTGCAGCTATGTTTCCAAGCAAAACTTGTGAACTTGTGAACTTTTTCGTTGCTGCTTAGCATCTGTCGACACCATTAGAACTCTAGTTTCCACCAATGATTGCAGTTGCCCTTGATGTCTCCAAGCTTTCACCCATAAAGCTGCTTCAGCGACGTAGTCCTTCACATCCACTACTGACCTGACGCGGACATTGAAAGGACCTTCAAAGGGATGTGCTCCACACAGAAGCTAACTACCAAATGCAAAAACAGGGAAGCATGGGAAACATTCTAGATGTTTGAAGTTCTTCTTTCTTAAAACAGCATTATATATAAATATATTATCATTATACTGAAAGCTTGGTATTGTACTTTATACATCTTTAAACGCACCCTTTGACGCAACTTCAAACAAGAGTCTGTGCCATTTCAAAATCAGACTTCTCGCGTCCAGGGAAGCCAGCAAAGATGCGTTGAAAACGTCCTTCCAAGGAGTCTTTACGCTTCCGAGTTGTCGAATGAGATTGAGACCAGTAGAAGTAAATGCTACTCCCAGCAGCAATCAGATACATTCCTTGAGTTTTGCTGCTGGTGTCGAAGATAACATCACCCGCCAAATAGTACAACTCTGAAACAGCTTGGCTGCAAAGGTTCATTTCCATAGATGGATCAGAGAGCCCAAGTTCCTTGAAAAAAACATGGCTGTGAAGCGTACTGCTTCGTGCCTCTTGAAAGAGCTCCCTTACCATACCTTCTGGAAGAGTTTGCAGGAGAGACATGTGGCTTTGAATCTCGTTGCGTCGGTGTTCTCGTTCTACATACCTTTTCATTTGTCTGGTGTAGCCATATGAAATTGAATATGTTGAACAATATCGCCGCACTGACTGCAAAATCTTTGTGGTACGATTCCTTTCACGTGCTACTTCTGCCATCGTGTTGGTGAGAATGGACACGAAAATGGATCCTACGAGCAATGCCATGGCGGTTCCAAGAATGCCCAGCCAACGTTCTGCAGGTGTGCTAAGTTCTATGGTGAATTTCAAAGATGAAGGAGGCAGCCTGCCCAAGGCCCATTCCATACTACGGGTGTATTGTCGAGCAAGGACTTCTTCATGTAAAGCCTCTTCTCTCGCCCATCCTCCTTCAGTATCGCCTACTGCGAACCACAAACTCCCCAGAATATGAACCTCAGTTGCACCACATGTAACAAAGAAATAGCCTGCTTTTGAAGGGATCCTTCCAAAAAGTCCAAGATCTAAACGACGTGTCACAAAAAATCCAAAGACATTTCAGGTTGTGCGAGAGCTATCCTGAGATTGTGATTTTGTGACTTCCCAATTTCCCACATTTTTCGTTGCATCAAAGGACCGCCAGGGCCATGCAAAGTCCAACAGCGATGACTGGCTGCAACAACGAACCAAACTTCCCGCGCATGGCGGCCAACTGATTCTGCACAGATGGAAAGCCCTGCCAAATTGATAGCAATGACCATCAAACGAATCAAACCCAAAAGAATTGAACCAACTTTAAGACAAACATGAATAATTACTAAGCAAAGAAAACACCATCCAAATTAAGGTTATCACAAAAGCAATTAGTCTATTGAGTCTATTCTCTGCATCCCTCCCGCCCCCTTCGTACCCCCTTGCATGCTTTCTGCCTGCAAGACCCTCCAAAGTCTGATGATTTGGAACATGCGCAGCAAGCGAAACAATCGCCGCGATCTCGCCACTCGCAACACTCCAGCTTGGACGTCTGTGTCTTGGAAGACCAGTACCACGATATCGGCTGTCAGCATCAATACATCAAAAACACACCAGGATTTCACATAGTTCCATGCAATGTCTCGCAGCCGAGCACGGAATATGTCATTGACATATACGGCTGTGAAAAAAGATGCTGGAATGTCAAGAGCCCAAAATCCGCTTGCAACCCATTGCAAGATCTCTGCTGTTTCTTTCACTGAGTCTCTCATTCGAAACAAGTGCAAAGGGGAGACGATGATCTCGAACACAATGAAAATGATCGCTAAGCAATCCCAAAAGAGCCGTTTGTAGGAACTTGGATGAACGATGTAGCAAGGAAGGTCTTGATTGACGCTTTTCAGCAAATATTGCCTCCCAAGGAGATGATTAGATCAAAACTTTGAGGCCTTGACCTTGATTTAAAGAAAACACAAAAAAACACATAAATTGACATAAATCAGCAGCTAAGTCATGATGGGATATGATGGATTCATAAATTCTTCCTGTGTTTTTTATGTGTAAAAATGTGTTCGTGTAAAAAAATGGCCTCTTCACCACTACTTGTTGCATACTTGCAAGGCTTCCGATAGACATTCTTCGCTGCAGCCGTTTCAAATCCAACAACTTATCTTCTGGAAGGTCCCACTCTTCACGTAGCTGAAGTGCAGAATCCAGTGAGTCCTCAATGCGATCAGTTTAACATGCTGTGGGCATAGGTGTACAATGTGTAGAAATGTGTACAACCGAGAACCATACCACCTTGCCTACCGTTTGAACGACACCGGCGGCAGTCACCTGTGTTCACCCGAACCAAGAACAACAGGGCCAAGGATCGGCTTCAATTTGATCATCCATATTTCCTGTTGTTTCACCTTTGTGCATCTCAAGTTCACACTGGACATGTGAAACACAACAAACAATGTGAGTGTTGAAAAAAAATTCTGCAAACGAGTGACGAGCTTTTTTCAATAATTTGTTCGAGATCTTTGTGGATCTTGGTGAAGCGCTTGACTCTCCACTTGACCTTGCAGAAGAGACCTGGATTTTTTCATCAAATTTCTGCAGTGATCCACGGTGATTGGCCTGGATCCTGGAGCTCTTTATGTATCAAACCCAAAACGAAGGCATGAAAAATCCAACTCCCGTATGACGTATGAACGGAACCAAACATCTCCCTTGAACGGAAGTGCACTATTTTCTGACTCGGCCAAGATCTTGTTCATGATATTGATTCAACTACTCATGATGGATGAAAGCATAAAACTTGAAACACTGTAGTGCTGAAATCTTTTTCTCATCGCCGATTCTGCCATGTCACCCTCATCTCTGCGTCGTCAGGTACGTTCAAAGATGCGGCAGAAGCCGTCTTAGACTTTGTCTTGTTCATGTGATTTGTGAGTCCACTCACAGCTGCCTTGATTGGAATCTCCAATCAAACAATCCGAGCAAAATGCATCTGAATAGTTTGAAAAAGACAGGCTATATTTGATTGCTCCTTGCCTGAAATTATGAACATGTCATGGCAGCTTTCATGTTTGTTTCCTTTGAAACAAGGAGCTTCGACACCAGGTAAACTTGTGGGCGATGCCGGCGAACCAGAATCTTCCTGAAGTTTGGTGTACCTGGAGACTTTTACGAAACTGAAAGATCAAAGCTGCAAATGCCAACAAGGACAAGTCAGACTTGAAAGAAAACAAAGCACAGTAAAAACACATGTACATCAAAACTTGACTTCGGCTGTTGCACTTCAAAGGTAATTCTTTCCCAGAAATCTTCCCGGAAAGCTCTGCTTCATGGGCTTCCAGCAACATCTCATGGAGTGCCTGGCAATCAAAAGGTGAAGGTGACTGTGATGACGGTGTGCGTGACAACTTCAAACTGGACCGAAAATTCGGAATTTGCATGAAGTTGTCGTCTTTGTTTCAGTCGTTTCTCGTTCTCGCCTGCATTTTCTGATAGACATTCCAGAAGGACGTCCCGGTTTTCTGATTCTGATCATTCTCATTGCTTCCACAGATTCCTTGGACAAAATCCAGATTCTGTGGCGGTCCAGATAATGAACTCCTGGCTGAAGGTGCGATGCTTGGAGGTTCTTGTTCTGGTAGAGACAAAATGTGCACTGCCATGGCTCGCCGAGCACAGTCGCACAGTCGCCGAGGGCGACACAGGGCGACAGGGGATACCCTGGAGGTTTTCAAAATGGCGGACAGGAAAAACAGGAACACTGTTTTCGAATTCCAAGAATTGGAAGAATCGGAACCTTGCATTTCAGTAAGCACCCGGTGCAACCTCGGTGTCTTTATGCCTCTGAACCTACCGATTTTTGTCTTCCAAGACACTGTTGAACTGTTCTGATATTGTCACATTGACCTGTGATTTATCCAAAAAGAGCAGGTACAGGTGCAGTACAAAAGTTACACAAGACGACTGTGAGATCTTGTCCGTGCGGACTTTTTTGTACCAACTAAAGCTGAAGCTTCATTTCTATGAATGGATGAAGCTGAGGGCAAGTTCGATTGGAAGACTCAAAAGTAGAGCAACAACTATGATGAAATTTGATGGATTTCTTGGAGCATAACTAAAATCAACTTCCTCCCAGCTGGCCATACCTGGCTGAAAACTTTGTGAAAATTCATGAAAATCTCACGTCTCAGGTCTTACTTTACGTCTCAGTAGGTTAGCTTGAAAGTATCGACGGCAACTTGATAGTCATCGCCTCAATCGCAACGCAGATTTGGATGGAGATCTTCAATGCTTGTCTTGGGAGATCCATGCGCATATTAAAAAAACCTTCCAAAGTTCCCAAAAGTTCTCAAATCAGAGCTCCAAATTTGTTTTCAAAAAGAAGGATTTGGATCTGAGAAACTATCTTCAGGACAAAGGTTTGCCAAAACTCAAGTGTATGAGACAAACAAGGCAGTCATAAGCTCTGCATCGTCACATACCGACGCATGGCATTGACAAGTTCTTTGCATGCACTGAGACTGTCACCGCGGTATTCCCACCTGAAGCAAGCATTGAGAAAATATGAAAAGCTTACAGTGGCACAAGCAACGAAGAGCTCAGAATTCACTTTTCCCGTCAACTCGTCAACGAGCCCTTTGATTTATGCAAGTGCATCTTGCTTTCATCGTTTAGACCGTTTCTTGCACTTCAGAAAGTACGCAAAGGCAGTTGGCGGCAACAACTACACAAGCTACAGCCCAAATCGCATTGTGATTCTGAATATGCGCCTGGCTGAGTGGATAGGTATGAACAGCATGAGCCACGCTGTGGTATATTCACAGGGATATACAGTCATTTGATGGATCTCATCTTGAAGACATCTCGATACGGTTCAATTGTACCGTTGCTTGAGGCGTTTCCAAAGCGAGAATTCGAACCTGTTTTCCTCAGATGCAATCTGCAGAAGGAACTGCTTGTTTCTGGCAATGGCGATCAAAGCCTGGAGACCAATGCTTTCGGAGTCAAGTTGTCGATGTGTAATCCGATTCAACGCAAGCTGGAGAAGAGAGATGCCCGTAAGCTGAAATGCCTTATATTTAGCTTTGAAAAAAACATATAAAACAGTGACAAAGTGCTTGCCATCCGACTTTTCACTGCAGCGCCTTGCAATGCAGCTGGAACTTTTTTCTTCCAAGCTGCCTCCACCAATGAAAGAATGCAAACAAATACAAATTCTGTGCTGCAAAGAAAACTGAGGTGCATTGAGACCCCAAACAGGTGAAAGCAACATTGAATGCTGCAAGCGACATGTTGCAATCATGTTGCAGATGATAACAGGCCATCCACATTGAGCTTTCACACCATTTTTGTCCAATCACTCTGCTCACCTAAGGTCCCTTCAAAAGAAACCTCCACAACTCCGTGCCTAGCCAAAGCTTCGTCGAACTTCCACTGATACGCGAACCTCAGATTTGCTAAATTTCCCGAAAAGTCTGAAATTTTTTTGTCTCTCTCCCTTTTGTCCCTTCAATTCCCAAATAAAAAGTATTAAAATGCCATGTTCACTTCACTGATTCACCCCATCAAGAACTATAACCACAAAAAAAACATCACTGATAACACAAGATAACACGAGAACCGGTCTCCAAACTTGGCTGTCAGGCTCCACGGTGTCAATTCGATGTCCCAACTCATCAGTCTTGGAGCTCACAGAGATGATCTCCTCGAAACAGCGAAGCTGTGTGAAAACAGCGCTAGACATGTGCAACAATAAAAAATATATATATATAAAGCCGCTAATGACAATCAATTTATGATAATAGATAATTAATAATGTCACAATGATTCACAATGTCTTTGTATGGATACAACACCACATCAGATGCAAACATGCAGCAACATGCATCCAAAAAAAACAGTACAATAAAATTAATCAGGGCAAAAAGTGAACTGAAAACATCTGACTTCGGTTATGGTCAATTTTGTGGTTCAACCACTGAGGCAAACTCTGAACTACGACATTTGAAAGCAGTCTTTTTACAAGCTTCGCCCCAGCTTTGCGGCTTCACGCTGCTTCACACATCTAATCGCTGGACTAGAACGAAGGGAATTTCTCCATGTCTGCCTATGTAGAGGATACCCGGATTGCTATTTGAAAATTAACACAAGAAAACTAGGTATTCTATCTTGCTGTCTCTGTTCATGTTGACAAACATTGCTACGTTGACATGGCACATCATTCCATCAGCTTGAGTTGCATCACGGTATGACACCACGAAACCAAGTCGATGTCCTGTGGAGCACCTCCTGGCACAATGTCTTTGAGGAGTTTCTCTGCCACCTGCACTCAAAATGATGTCACAATTTGCATGAATCTTTGGATCTTTGGATCTTTATGATTTCGTCCTGTATGGAGAAGCGTCATGTAGTCATGTATGGTCATGTGGTGCAGAGCTGCGTAGAGCTGCTTAAGAGCAAAAAAGGACATAAACGACATATCGATCTGGAATTCACAACCACAAACGCACGCACGGCACCGAACACAACCGTTGTTACGTCGTTCTTTAATCAAATCCGATTGGTGCGATGCTCGCTTCGAGCTGACTCTTTGATCAGTCGAAAGGTGTAGAAGACACGCCATTGGCGATAAAAACACACAAATGTCAATGTTTTGGAAGCCTTACAGATACTTATAATGATATGTCTTTATGCATTGCATATATTTGAACAATATGCATATGTAAATATACACACCTACTTATTCTTTTCTCTTATCCTTCTCTGCTTGATTCTTGTCACGCCGCTGTGGCAGTCGTGGCTTTTCTGCATTAGCATATGACACAATGATGTTCTCAACATGGACTTTTTGTTTCATCTCCAACTAAGCGGCGCAACTATCTTCCCGCTTTGTGTGCGGATGCCACGCATCATTCGGAGAGGAGCAGATTGCCTTCGAGAGATCGCTGGTCATTGGTTTTTTGATTGTTTTTGCCTTTCCAGATTTTTTTCTTCTTCGTTTCCTTCGTTTTGGATGATGTGGACCGTCTGAGTGTCAAGCACTGTCCAAATGAAGGTCTGACCTCTCAATGGCACACGACATTCTCGTCAACATCGTTTAACTATCACAGTATCATCTCGAGATTTCAGGCCAAAAACCTTGATCTGAACAAATTCAACAAGACTTGAACTTGATAAAATTTGAGTTTCTTGGGTGTTTTCAAACAGCTTTCTACGAGAAACTGCACACCTCGGCACCCTGGCCTGGTGGAAAGGATGCCAGGTCCCCTGGTTGCAACTCCACTGTGCTCCCGCCCTTAGAGTTCGGCTCCAAGTTTTTACAGTTTTCTTCCAACTCTTAGAGTGTGGGCAACATGAAAAAACGGAAAACAATGGAAAGTTTAATTAATTGTGACCAATGTATAATATATACACATACAGATACAATGATATGTATACGTATATATACAAGCACTATATATAATGATATCATATTAATGTATCAATGTAATTTTCCCATGTGTTATATCGTCGTCCTTTGAAACCATGTTCAAACCCTCAGCATTTGCAAAGGTCTTGGCTCTGAAGCAAGGCACCTCAGGTCCCACAGTGGCAGAGCCTTCCAGGACGAAGACCTCAGGGCAGTCGTTCACCAAGAGAATTGGAGCAAACGTAGTTGTGCAATTTTCGACATCATTTTCATCAATTTTCGTAGATGTTCCATGTATTCATGTACATTTCCTCTAGAGTATTTCATATATTTTCATATTCTTTACAGTAATTGCAATATATGTTTACATCTGTCGGAAGTGAACTCCTCGACGTCCCTGCCAAGCTGCGGTTTCAGGATCGGCATAGGTGACCTGGGCGAGCGAGGTGGGCAACGTCGTAGAACGGAGAATAGCTGGACCACGAAGTGCCACTTGGGTCAAATCCTTCAAAAATCTGGAGGAAGGAGCCTCTTTTTTGGATGAGTTTCCTGCTGATAGGAATACTCTGAACTTGCACCAACGGCATAATCCCCAAAACAGAAAGAAATGGCGCAATGTGCCAATCAAGCAGGAAAAGATATTGTGACTTAGTGACTTACCTGTGTGAAGGTCATTACATGTCACTATGATTTGGGTAGATGATCGAGACATTTTTACTGGATACCATCTTGTTTGAACTGTGATGGTTGCTGAATTGACGTATCCACAAGTCGTCAGCTTTGAGGATCCCCACTGGCCACGTGGCAGTCAATTGTGTATCGGTATCCCAGGAAGCCCAAGACGTGGTTCCTAACTCCTCCTGTCGAGCTTTAGAGATCTGGCGCTCCACAGCGATTGGACCTCAACTTTGATCAAGTTGGAAGCCACAGCGACAGCCGGTGACGGAAGTTACAGTAACTCTGTATGTGACGTGAAGTGTTTCCATCCATATGAAAAACATTGAAAAACTGTGCATACCTTCCCTAAAATCAAAAACCTTATCATGGACCAGCCTACAGTCTGTCCAGCAGCACGCGCACATCTCAAATGCCTCCCAAACGATTTTGGTTTTCAATCGACCTAATTTTGGTTTTCAATCGATCTAACGGTGAATCGTTGTTTTTCATGATTTCATTGAACGAAGTCCAGGTGCCGTCGTGCAACAGGATGAAATTAACAATCATCCTCGCATCCTAAAATTAAAGCTTTACACGGAGTCAGTGAACCCTGACTTCTTAAGGAACTGGTGACTAGTCTTTTTCAAACAAAATTCTTTATTTTGCCCCACATTTGCCAAATTGCTTTGCTTTCAGGCTTGACCCGCCTCTGCCAAAGAAAGCCCAAATCCTAGGACACAGCAAGGTGAAGGGTGTGGAGTAAGCAAAATGTTGGGTGCCATGGGTGCCATAGGTCACTCTTTCACCCCACTTGTGTCCAAGCTGCAGTGTTCAAGATCATCACCTGGGTCAACGCCGTTTTGATCTGAGGATGTGCGTCTATGCAATCTGACCATTTGCAATACTGAGTATGAAACTGTGAGAAGGAAAAGGACACAATGGACAAAACCTGACAACCCGGAGTGTTGGGCTTCGGAGAGAAAGTTGATGCTTGGATCGTTATGCTGCCTTTCATCTATATTTGAAATTCTATCTCATTTAACCTTTAGTCCCCTGAAGTTCTGCGTACGGCTGCAACGTTTTGTGGCCGGGGACCACATCAAAGTTTGATGGTCGGAGTGCTGGAACCTTTCCAAAACTGCAAAACTTGTACGCAAACACTTTTGAAATTTGAACCAATGATTTTCCGGCATCCATTCGTCTGGGTTTGCAAGCAACCCAAAGACATCATGGACATCATGTTTTCACCGTGCTCTTCTCGCCTCTAGATCTCATGGTCATCACAAGCACTGTCACTCAAGTTGATGGCAGTGTCGTGGTAGTCTGTTGCTCAATTCTTTCTAGTGTAAAGTGGGAATTTGGGTTTCGAGTTTGCACATGAAGTACAAGTATATCAGGAGAGTGGGGCTTCTAATTGTCTCAAAAGAAAATCATGCTTGAGCAATCTCCAGCTTTTGCACTTCCAGCAAAAGATATACAAATGGAGGTCCATATCATGCAGTCTCTCGCGTTGCTTCAAGCCAACGGGCAAGCTTTCAGCATGCACTTAGAAAGGGACTCAACAAACTGGATGAACTTCATCAAGCGAACGATCTCTAGGCATTAGATAGCAGTCATGCAGTGAAGCAGGTCTCATTCTAAATGAATTTGAAAAGCCAATAAGCCATGAGTCAATGTTTGTTTTACATTTCTTCAACATTTTCTAAGTCATTAGTCATTATTCCAAACTGCTGAATGTCAGTTTTTGCCGCTGAAAAATGGGATGTTAAAAATGTGTCTTCCCAAAGAACAGCCTCCTGTGGGGAGCCCACATCGTCCAAGCTGTTGCGCTCCGTTTTGGTGATCTGCACAGAAAGTCACCAAGCGAAAGTGTGGACACAAAACAAAGAAAATCTATTGTGAAACGATAAACGAAACATTACAGTCATTTCAGTCATTTCTGAACATATCATTTACATATATTCATCATCATTCTATCTTAAGTCATTTCAGTCTTTTCAGTCATTTCAGATATAGAAAAGATATGAAACAAATCAAAACGAATCAAAACTTTGAAAAAAACCAAGATGATCAAAGGATTCCAGAGTTAGGCCAGTCAGGCCTTGAGGCCAATGAACTCCAGGGGCTCAATGATATCTCGCAGGAATACATCATAGCCTTTGTTCGTGGACCTCGCGACGTGGTACGGCTGAAGTTGTACACACCACACCAGGAACGCTAGGAACAAATACACTTTCAGCTGCCAGAATTCCTCTGACTCTCACCGGCGAAGCATGTGCCCCAAAGCGGACTGGAACATATGAAGTCTTTGAACACAAATTGGATGCACTTTACTTGTCGACTTGTAAACTCATTGTCTATACAAGCAAGACCGAAGGAGCATTCTTGGTAGCCTTCCGATGCTGACCATCCTTTCTAGGTTCTTAAGGATGAAGGCAATAAGATCAAGAGAACCGGAAGAAAAAAACAACACAAAGAGGTTTTCTTTAAAAACTCCTTTCGACTGCGATGCGTACATTGAATTTGCCAAGGTGCTTCTGCGGACCAGTGGGAAATTTGAACTCATAGCCCACATTCACATCTGAGTACCTGCATAGGATAAGCTTCAGACTGTTCCAGCCAATAGAAGTTCTTCCAAAATATACCGGTATCGTATCTCCGTGTGGTGAGATGACAGTTTCAAGAAAATCGGTAAACACTTTCAATCTGAACTTTGACCCATGAAGGAGTAGATATTACTAGGTTGGGTTGTAGCAAGGGTGAGAAGGGCAACTCATGATCCCAAAATGAGTGAGATTAGGCTCCAGTCTTCAGAAAAGTGGATAAATGTACCGCATTTGAAATATCATGGTGAAACATTTGAGGATGGTTATGAATATCTTTTTCTTGCAAACCTACAATCAAATTGATTCATCGGACCAAATTAGACTGACCAGGGGCTCACGTCTCATAGGCCAAAGCAGCTGGTGCTCCCATGGACAAAACTCCAAGGCCTTGGGACTTCGACAAGACTCAACGACTTCGACAAAAGTCCACATCATCTTCTCAGCGCCTGAACCAGCCAGTAGCTGTCGCCTCTGCACGATGGACTCTGGCTGCCTCTAAAGTCGTCTGAAAGGACGTCTTTTGATAAATTTCGACACAACTTCCATGTCAAAATCTGAAATGTGTCGAAATTTTGTCAAAATGTGGGCCTTGGTGACAGAAAAAGCTGTGCTGTTTGCTGTAGGGCTGCGAGCACCAAACCCAGCACGATGCAAATCTGTGGTCCACGGATTGCTCGTCTCCTGCAACGTCGTCGATTCGGTTCAACCCTGCAATCCAAAGCGTGTCCAAGTGCCAAGTGCCTGTCACTTTGGCTCCCAGCCGGCATTGCCTTTCAATGCGATCCATCTTCAAGAGTTTCAAATTTAAAGAAACGATGTAGATATACACATGTTTATAATTTTACACATATATTCTGTATCAATATCAAACAATAATACAATTATATATAGAGATGCAGAAAAGCTTGAAAAGCAATATTGCAAGAGAAAAAGATGAACGCCTCCATTTCACCTTTCATGGCTATCACTCTTTGACACATGCAGTACTCAGTAGACTGCGTGCCTCGCAGCTTTCCGAGGGCTCCGCGCACCTTTGTCTGTTTTTGGGACGGTGCCTTTTCCGTCCTTGAGCCGCCTTGTCTTTCAAGTTGTACTTCTGACGTTTCAAGTTGAAAAAAATCTGAGGAATCTGAGGTCAAGTTTCACGGCTTCTCACATCTTCGAATCTCACCTTTTTGCTCACCGTGCCAGAATTCTTTCAAACGAATTTGGGAAGTTGGGAGTTCACCTTCGAAATCTCAATCTTTGAAGCTCCCAGCAACCACAATAAAAGTCAGAAACAAATTGAAAAGTACCCAGAATGCGTCGGTATGCACACCCCTCCGGGGTGGAGGGTAGGTTCAAATTTCGTACTTGAAATAGTTTCATAGACCAAAATACTCTGACACGTTGACACACGTTGACAGACTTTCTGATTTAGAACTGAGCATTCGTCACCCTCAACCCTTCAGCGATGGTCAAATCACAGTGACCTTTCGAAAAGTCTCAAGCTAAGTGCCTCAAGCTCTAT
Source organism: Breviolum minutum Mf 1.05b.01 (assembly GCA_000507305.1). NCBI lineage: Eukaryota > Dinophyceae > Suessiales > Symbiodiniaceae > Breviolum > Breviolum minutum. The sequence continues at coordinate 101,289 of DF239925.1, read as the reverse complement.
GACTCTAGACTCCAGCCAGGCAGATTTGAGAATGGATATGTCCGATACGTTGTCGTGTTTGTTGTTGTTGTTGTTGTTGTTGATGATGATGATGATGATGATGATGATGATGATGATGATGTGGATTGCCAGCTTCTGCACAGTGCGCATAAGTTTAACATCCTGCATAAACCATACGCAAGAAGACGTAACCCCCTGAATGGTTGGGCCACTGAGAACAAAGTCACCTGGCAAATGGATAGTCATAGCCTTGGACAAAAAAGATAATAAATAATGTGAGTGAATAGAATCCTAATGTAAACATAATATGTAAAACATCAAAATATAAATGGTGTGAATCTAAGAATCATAGTTGTTGCAATGTTCAAACGAGTCATGGTAAGTCCAACTTGGGGCAGTCATGCCATTCCATCAGATTCCTCTGACCGCCTGACCTGAACCCCTCTCTGGGTTTGGGTCTCAGGAAGCGACCTAAGTTGTCAAATCAAAAACAAGCAAACCTTCAACCGATGTCATTTTCCGATGTCTTGACTTGTCTTCAATTGTCTTCTTTCATTTCTTTCATTTCTTTCAACCTTTCAGGGGATCACCAGGTCTGCTCCTCAGTGGAAGAGGCAGATTCCTCTTCTACCGCAGCAGCGGTTGGCCTTAGACTGTACTCATGTTTGGAGACACTAGCCAAATATGCTCAAAAAACAAAGCCTTCTGATTCTGACTTCTTCCCAACTGAAAACTCGTTATCTGACTCTTTTTTTCAAAAAAATTGAATGATTTGATTCAAACATTCATCTGTTGACTCCGCAGGATAGAGGCTGAGGATTTCACCTCTGCAATACCCATTGTCCTGAAAGATGGTCATAGGAGAACCTCAGTAGGGTTGCATTGGTTACATGTCTAAACTTACAATGATAAAACATGCCTGGACCTTCTGAAATCACTCTGAAGTGAAGTGATGCAACATGATGCAATTCAGATGTCGACTGACTGGCTTGACCCAAATTCCTGGGCGAAAACAAGGCGGAACTTGGGAACCCTAAGAGCCATGTTTCTTGTTTGGCAGAAGCAATCAAATCAAGCAGTGTAGGAAAACCTACTCAAAAAGATACCATCTTCAAGACTAACAAATTTAGCACACTGTCGTTTACTTTGCCAATTTAGAATGACAGTGCTCTCCGAAGGATCAACTAGGCCGAGGGGCGTCTTCTTCTCTCCCAGGACACGGTTGGCCAGCCACTGGACGCTGCGCAAGATGGGCCTGCAACTTGTTGATGCACAGCAGCAACTCATAAGGGCTTGCGAAATTCATCAATTCAGATCCGATACGTTGCAGCTTTGTAGACTTTTGCGTTGTGCGTAGTGCATGGTTGTTGTATCGCTATATCCGCACCCGTTTTGGGTAAAACGAAAAGTGAAGTGCACCGCAGTATATCGTCACACGAGTCACACTCGGCCTGATTTCACTTCACGGATCAATCACTGCCTGGCCTCGCTGCCCTAACTACGACCAGCGCAAGGGATGGCTCATCCTGAAAGGACCAAAGTCTTTTGAAGGACCAACGATTTGATACAATTTGCACATCTCGATTTTTGCAGAACGTTTGCCTCCCCTTCGCTCTCTTCTGGATCAGCTTCAGGACTAGTCACCTCTTCAGCCCGTCACTTGTGATTCCAACTTGACATCTGATGATCCGTCACTTGTTTTATACCGAAGAGAAACTCGCCATGAAGCCGTTTTTATTTTATTTTTGAAAAAAAGCAATTTTCTTCTCAGAAAACAGCAAACCCTGTGCCGCCTCTGCCTGACGTGCACGCTCCGCACGTGCCGCTCGTCGCCGGGCACGAGCGGCATCTAACTCAGACCTGAGTGAATTATTCAACCTTTTGGTAAGAGAAAACATGAACCATTCAAAATCTCTCTCTTTATAGATATATAAGAGATATACAAAATTAATATGTAGACATACATGTATAAACAGCACCATGTATATATATATATATGTATAATATATACATGTATAATATACTATACCTATTCCCTATTGCAAATATATCTATTTTGCAAGGAATCGGTGGATTTTCTGAATTTCCATCTCGCTGGATCCGTCAAACAATCTTCGCAGCTTGGATTCCAGGCTGCGACACCAAAACGTCTTCTTCTGGCCGAGAGGAAAGGTAGAGAAACATGGGGAACACTGTAACCTGTGTATTGATAAACGTTCCATTAGGTTATATTTTAAATAATCAAATACGACAATAGGTCAGATAATTTCATAAGAACTGTAGAAATGAAACATTCATATATAATTAATTGTAGAGATATGCAGCGACGCAGCGATACACATCCGATGCATATGAAATCAATCCCATACTTTGCAGGACAATGTATCTAAACATATTTTTGATTTCCATGTTTTCAAAGAGCCTTTCGAACCATTGAATATCCATAATTTTAATTTGCAATCATGTGACATGTGACAATGTGGATCTGTGCTACTTCTGTGAGGTGTCTTTTGGGGGGAAGGAACCAATCTGCCTCTGAAGCTACTTCGAGGCCTCGAACTAGTCTCACAAATTTGGTGGATTTCATGATGGATTTCATGGTTTTGATGCATTTAATGGGGATTAACATTGTTAGGGTTGAAATGAAGGAATCGTTGATCATCGCTGCAAAAAAACACTCACGTACATTCACAACCAACTAAAACTCGCGTGTAGAGCCAAGGATGGTGGAACTCAAATGAACCAAATCATTTTGTTCCAAGTTAGTACAAGTGGGAGACAAACTATGAAAGTCAATTTAGCTTTATAGTTGTATAGCTGTATACTAATCTCAAAAGTTGTCAAATCATCACATCTTGAAACCTTACAAGCAGCCCAAATCGCCCATCACCGAAACTTCAACACGATCTTTTCATTCCTCAGCTGGCGACTAGACTCACTAGACTTGCCAGGATCTGTACATGTTGAGGTCCCAAATTGGGGCTACCCCGAGCGGTCGCCGAGGCAGATGTAGGGTGATGGAGGAAGGGAAAGACAAAAATTTAAAGATGACAAATCGAACGAAATCAAAAGAGCTACGAAGATCAATGCTTTCGATATTTCTGCATAACACAAGTAACACAAGTCTTGTTTTTTTTGTTTTTGCTTTCCCTTCTCACATCCACAAAAAAGCGCCCACGACATGACGCGAAGAGATCCAAATCACTGGAGTCTGCACGGTCAAGAATAGAATGTATGCATCGGATAGAGTCAGATAGATCGGATGGATACACCACCCAACTGTCCAACTTCATCCAACTTCGTCTAAACTCCAATTCTCCAATCCATGCATCCATGCAATCTATGCATATCCTCAATGTCCATTCTCAAAGTTCGCTTGGATCACTTTTTCGAACTTTACTGGCATTTTGGATAAGAGCAAGTGCAGCTTGATGAAGGTGCTTGGCATGCCCCCGTCTCAAAGACCTATGCTTTTGTCTTAGAGCAGATTCACAGAAGCAACATGTGTTGCGAATAGCTGCATGTGCACAGTAGGCCAAGGGATTGCTGTAAGCAGCACCTCGTTCTCGGAAATAATTGCAATCAAAACGACCCGCTTGACTCCATTCAGTGGGGAGTTCTCCATCGATACATCCAGAGCTTGGAGATGTAGTAGATGTCGTCGATGCAATGCTTGTTGTGCTTGTAGTTGTGCTTGTGGATACCGGAGTTGTTGTTTCGATTGCCGAATCGGTAATCTCAACATCTGCACAATTCGACCAGATTTGATCGGCCATGTAACAATCCCAACGCCAACTCAACAAATACTCACCCACCGGCAGGTTGTCTGGCAGAATGATCTTGTCTTTCACCTGTGCAATGGCTAATTGTGCTTCAAGTATCCACACACCCCAAACCAGACTAAATATCTCGTGACCAAACACAATTTGAACCAAGTAAGATGTACAATTACGACACTTACCATCGTTGCATGTTGCCACTCTCATATCATCTCAAATTTCAACAGGAAATTTGTTCGTGACCTGCCAATTGTTCGGATTATGCACTTTTGGCCCTGTATCGCACACGTTCTCAGCACCAAAATCCTCGGTGAATCGCAGTTTCACAGCATCATTGCTAAAGGAATCCACTGCATCCCAAGAGCACATGCCATCTCCACCTTGGAATATGGAGGATGCCATTAAAATGCAGGGAAAACATAAATCACCCCAACATGATACAAATATAGTATACTATGTATATGTATGTCAGGTGTTTGTGTGTGGGTTTCGGATCTTGAAAGTCTAGCAAAAAAGTCAAAGATCTTGGGCAGACTTGAAAATGACAAATGTCAGTTGTACGGTGGAAGAATTTTAATCAAAGGAGTTTCGGAGTTTCCCCAACTGACGACACGACGAATGCCGGCGCCTCCGGTGATTTGCGTGGTGTCTGGGATGGGGATCCAACGCCACGTGGACTGTGATGGTAATCCTTCGCGATTACTGGGCTTCATAGTGACCTTACCGAAACTGAAGGTACTTGAGATTGTTTTCAGGTCACTTTGCCTAATTTGAAAATGACGTACAATTACCTCATGTTTCGGTAGTTGACCATGATGTGAGCTTTCCCATCACAGGCACATTGAAGATTGGATTTGACAACCGAGTTTGACCGTGCTTGACCAAGTCGCATTCATATCTTTTTGCTCTTGATATTCCAGCCACTGCGAATCTGCGAAGTCTAAGACGTGGCTTTCAAAGCAGTCCCAAATGCACCTGCTGGCAACGACAGTGTCAAGATTCAGATTCAGAAGCGAATGGAAGAACAAACATTGGAAACAATCGAACACTTGAACACATTGAATTGTCGGGAAGTCTGCCAAAAAAACAAAACCACATTGCCTGATCAACAAAAACCTCGAAAAATCTTGGAAAGTCTAGGCACTTGAGATACGCATCCTGCTGCTCCCTGGTAGAGCTGCGGATGGGCTCACTCAAGTGATCTGTGCGGCACTGAAGAAACTCTGTCCGTTTGCACAGCATATAGATGTAGCCTCCTCCATGGTTGGCATACATGTTGAAGGCTGTGACCTGCAGCTTTGACATCTGAGACGGGCCTATTTGGTGAGTATTACATCTTAATCACGCTGTAGTCACCCTTATCAAGAAAAGTATGTAATATATACTCAATATTCGAATGTAGACATTTTTACAGAAATGCTGTGACTCAAACATTTCGAATCCAAGCAACTTGCTGTGTTCCCCGTGGCCATCGAGGTGGCGTCACCTTGGGGCCAACGGAGGGACCCATGGAGGTCTCACCGAAGCCTTGTGCCAACTCGACGCCAGCGCAGAACTCCGCACCGTGAGGATTGTAGCAACCGCACGGATGAAAGGTTTGTGTCACATCCGGTAAATCTCGTGCATCGGCCCTGGTTGTAAAAGTTGCTTGTAAAAATCTATAAAAACGTAAAGTCGTAAAGTTATGATATACCTATTCTGTGTCTTTTTTGAAACAACATTTTAACATGACATACCCAACTTCAACTCATCTAAAACAAGCACTTGACACACAAATTCCTTGAAATTTAGTCCAAGACTCCATGAGAAATGCCCAGGTTGCATCCATGGTGTGACTTTAGGAGTTCCAAAATAAGCTCGATCCAGCCACCATGATGCGGTCGTGTAATAATCAGATCGATCCAAGGCATAACTGCCTGGAAACCCGTTGTTCTTGGAATGGGGCACCGTTAGCATAGCATGACCAGCAGCATGGAAAACCAAGCCAAGCAAAACGACCACAGCCATGGTGGACATGGCGGACATGACTTCAGTGACTTCAGTGACTCAAAAAGCTGCGGGTCATGGTGATGTCGAGACGATCCGAGACACATCAATGGCTATGAAAGTTCTTTTGGAAGCCCATCGGCACCTTCCAGTTGTTGCAAGAGTTGCAACACATCCTTTGAAGAAGCACGTTCTGCCACCTGCATTTCTGGAAGATTGTGAGGATAGAAATGGCACGAAATTGCAGCATTGGAGGGCAAGACTCACTGAGATAGACTTGTAAACCCATGGAGATATCTTTAGACTTGTGGGTGGAGACTTTTTAAAGTTTAGGACCCACTGGATTGTGCAAGTTAGGTGAATTGAAGAATTTAATCATTGAAGAATGCTCGAAGGGCTTTGGGCAAACCTGTCTTCACAAAAGAAAAGCAATGGCTTTCTGTTGCGTGGCAAGTCAACCTATCCTATGAAAATCGCTATAATCAACTTGTCATGAAAATTTCTTCCTGCAGGGCTGAAGTTAGATTAAGAAATGATGAACATGTGTGGACACACGCATGACTTTTTTTCGCCACAGCTCCACTACGGGAGGTGTCGAGCACACTTTGACCCGAGCTTTTGAGGATTGAAGGGTTTGTTTCAATGGCTGGCACAATGGCTGGCAGCGGCTGATGGCACTTCGAAGCAGTCTTCGACTAAGAGATCATGAGAGCTCCTCGAACGAACGCTTCACACCATTTTATGCTTAATTGCTTCGTTCAAATTCTTGAAATAAGGTCTGTTGGAACTCTCAAAGAGTTTCATGATAATTGTGCAAGCCCAAAAATCAAAATTCCACTAGCTTCTTTCACAAAATCTACTACCCAAGGCCGAACCCCCCCCTCCCTGTTGGAAGTTTCATCTCCAACTCTTTGCACGGAGATGAAAACTTCGTCTCTATCGTATCTCCTGCTGCTTTGTCGCCTGCATGCCATAGTCGAACCTGGCCAGCCTGGTCGCCCGTGGCCAACTCCAAGCCGTCCGAGGACCATGCCTTCCAGGAAAAACCCGAAAAACCACAGCTGGAGCCGTATCCAAATTGGGTCACCAAAAAAAAACAATCTTTAAAATAGATTGTGATATCAGTGATACAGCATAAGAATGCATAAGAAGTCAACATGACATGTTGGTATTGTCCACAGCTCGAATCTTTATCTTTATGTAGTGAAAATAGAGCATTCCATCCGGCTAAAACGCAACTGCCATGCACCAAGCGGCCACGGCCCAAACTTCGTGGCGATGACCTGGAACAGAAAAGCTTTGTTGCTGGCATTTTCTAACGTTTTGAAAATGGGTAACTCAAGCCTCATGAAGTAAAGGAACATGTCACAGAAATGTGACCACATCCATTTCTGTGAACATCTTGTGGACTGAATGGCAAGGCGTGTTTTTGACTTATTCTCGTTGAACGTGTTCAAGACATCCGCTGATGTTGTGTGTGACTCGTGTAACCCTGTCGGAAAGCTGAATGCCAAGCGACCATGCAGTGTTGCTTCCAATGTCCAGGCTTCCATCACAGACCTGTGCAACATGGATGTCCAAAAATGCAGTGTCGACAGAATCTTTGTCCAGGAACGAAGAGGCTGACTCTCACCCGTTCTCGCTTTGATAAATGATGGCATGTTTTGAAACATACTCGCTCTTGAATTTCTTTTGCCTTGAAACGCCCCTTCAATGGGTGCCAACATCTTGACATCAATAGTAGTGACGCATCATCGCTAATTGTGTTTTGTATGTTTTCAATGTTTGTTTTGTGTTTCGATCTGTTGAGATTCTGACGGATCTCTCAACCAAATCCGTGCAGAGCCATCTTTGCTGCCAGTAAGGATCTGGCGGAACAGAAAGGTTGGAGTTTCGTTTGGCGGTCGTCTCCAGGTGTCCCGGGTAAGGTGAGGATGGTAAGGATGCTTGGAATTGAAATTGATCCCAAATCGATTGAAGGAAAAGATTCTGATCTCTTGCTACTTCGATATCTGCTTCGCGCACTCTCTTTGTTCGTTTGGTCGATCTGAGTCGATCATAGGTCAAATGCCTAGCAACATCTGGGTTGTTCTTTAAATTCTATCCCAACAGCAAAAAGTGCATCAAAACAGCCACTCTCCTGCCCCAACGCAGCAAGGGCACCCGGTGACCATCTGGAGACCAGGCAGCTACCCACACAGGCGACCAACCAGAGACCCAATCTCAGTGGGTCTGTGAAATTGGATCGACAAATCATAGTACTACGCTGCAATTTCACAATTCTCATTTTGAAATCCATATTAAAACAATGTTAAAACGAGATCAATACCATCAATACCTAAACAGTAGATCAAGCCTTGACCAAAGGTTATGGTCCAGTGCTTGTTAATCTGTACAAGCCAGCTTTGGGTCTTGTTGCTTTTTCCACACATCCACACCCCATCGTTTTTCCGGCCACAAAGCTTTAAAATGCAAAACTCATATCACCGGGATCTCCCACGCATGTTCGCTGCTGGATCCAAGGTGTCCAAACGCGGTGGGTTTTCCGGCGATTGCAAAGCAGTGTTGGTCCTTACTTCAGCGCGGTAATCACTGATGTGAATCATGAACAATCATGGATGATCATTGATGAAGAGTCTAAATTTGCAGCTTGGTTGCAAATTGGGCATCAATTTTTGCCCATTGGAAGCTGTCAAAGAACCCTGCGGCTTCTGTGGATGCAATGACAGTCACAAATGGGTCGTAACCGTCTTGAAATGTGCAAGAAAGCTGGATGAAACATAAACATGCCAAAATATGCATACACTAAAAGCTCTGTGGCCATCCTGCACTGAAACAAAGCTCTGTAGTCAAACTCTTTTGCTTTCACTCTCCTGCAATTCATCTCACGTTGTGCATCCCACCTGTAATTCCCAAGTACCATTGAAAGGTCGCCTAAGGGAAGGCTGAGTGGTCACTGTGTCACGGTGTCATGTGGCCGTGCACAAGTCAAAACCCCTGGCTCCAAAAATCTGCCAAACCCTGTGCCATAACTATGAGGCACTCTCCAAATGATGTGAAGAACACAATAAATTCTCTTTCAGTTTGACTTCTGCAAATCTGCATGAAATTGTTTTTTCTGAATCTTGGATCCCTTGGATCCCCAAACCAAATGTCAGCACCATGCTGGCTGCTGGTAAGCACCTGAACGCATGAAAGAGGCATCAATGGTGCTAAATCCTTGTGCCTCGATATGCGATGCAACGAACTCTGAGGTTTTGGACTTCTTCTCCATCCGGTGACCAAGCAACAGCTCGAACAGCCTGGTGGATACCACGGATACCCGAATTTCCGAAATTTTCCTTTTCTTTATTTCTAAGATTTTCTAAGATTTTTGTCGGTTCCTCTGTTGGGTGATGGATTGGATGGATTGGATCTTGTGATCTTGTCTGTTTCGGTGCCTCTGAATGGACTTTACGCTCCGTTAAGATGTTCCAGCGCTTTCGACCTGAAGGAGTCGATGCTCAAAATCGAATTGAAACACATGTCATAATGTTTCTTGGCCAAGGAAAGGGGCAAATCATCACAATCTTGACATCTCTAAGTCTAAATAGTCTAATCTTTCAACGGGAGATAATTTCTCATGAACTTTCCAGGTTTTAGTGACTTTAGTGATGGTGACTTTGGTCAGTGACTAAGATCGGCTGGGCTAGCCGCACCACTTCCGTGAAAATCCAGATCCTTCAACTCCCAAATGCGGACAATTCCATCACTGCCGCCAGTCCTCGCCCATGTCAAAAGGACGTTTCCAAAACAGCAATTCTTGCGAATTAAAATTCTAAACTTTCAAGCCTCAGAAAGATCCCAAAACATCGACAGAAACGGCATTAGTTGAGAATGCAACCAATGAAACTTGAACGTAAAAAAGGAATTTGAAAAAAAAAGATGTTTCAAAAAGTTCAACCCGTTCAACCTCTGCGTTGTGCCACTCTGGGCAGCCCAACATGACACGTTTCCCGTCCGGCGACCATCGAGCCGAGACAATCAAATGCCTCGTTCCCTGTCCAACAGCCAGAGATCGGCACTGGGAGTTAACGTTAAGCTCGCAAACTACAGAATACGCACATGTACATGAGAGAGATTTATTCTATGTCTGTAATACTATGTCAAGACACAATAGAAAGGGATATGGCTTCAAAAAATTCAAACATGCATCAAACATCAACATCAAAGGTATCAAATGATTAACTAATAGAAAATAATGTGTATTCTCGCTTTTTTGCTTTTTTATATTAATAAAGATATTCTCAATTCTACTTTTCAGAGAACAGCTTTTGACTCCGTATTTCTTGTGCCTCAAAGGTAGCTTCCAAGGCCCATCGATTAGGCATGGCCTCGTCGATTACAGAAGAAAAGACGTAAAATTTGTGAACGCCCAGATGAAATCTGTGAAATCCCAATAAAGCGATGAGATATGATAACATCCGGATACACATTTTGCCAAAAACCGAACGTTGGTCAACTTCGAGATTTTCATCTTGGATCTTTTGTTTATCTTTACTGCTGCGCACCTTACTAGAATGCCAAATAGCAGCTGAATGCTCAAGACCTGGCAGAACAACTTGGAATTGTTAAGCTGCCCAGGTCCAAAGATTCCAAAGTGCAAAACGTGCCTAGGTATGTTGCGCTCATCCGACGCTCGTGGCCGTACTCTGCGCAAGGCATGTAGCTACCTTCAACCAATGCTGCAAACGACACTCTTCGAACTTGCGCTGGAATGCCCCTTTGAAGAACCACAAGAGTGAGGGGACACTTCCTGTATCCATCAAATCGTGCTTCAAACATGCTTCTGGTCAACTGTCGCCAGGGCAAAAACCAGCAAGATTTCCATGGGCTTATGATGGCCCATGGTTACAACATGTTAGGGCGATGCATCATGGCCTTCACCCACGGAGCAAGCAGTTCGTTCTCTCCTGGGTTGATCGGCTGAGCGAGGTACAACATCGTGTGTAGGGATAGTCAACAAACGATGGCGTCGGACGCTAGTTTGCAGTCTCTGCAGGAGCACCGCAACATTCGGCAAAGAGAAAAGGAAACGCTCTACTTGCTTGCCGTGTCAAGTTCTCCTTTGGTCAAGAGAGAGGGTCATTGATTCAGTGAAAGATCTCAAACATCACAACTACGTGTTCTCAGCCATGGCGCATGCCCACCAGCACACGGCCCATGGCACTCTCATTACTGCTCCATTCCACAGCCTGAGGCATGTAATTGAAGAAACAGAAGAAACAGAATGCAACAAATATGGAAAACATGGGAAAAGTGAGAACTTCTTAGGCACAAAAAACTGAAGAAACCACTGAAACCACTACAAAGTTTGAAAGATCCAAGTTGCCACTGCTGTGTCAGGCTGTTGAAGCATGGAGTGCAGCCCCCATGGCCTCAATTTGAATCAAAGAATTCGGACTGATGAAAAGATATCGAAGATATGACAAATCGAAAACTGAAATGTGACATTCAGCCGAAGAGCTCCAGCAATAGACCTTGAACGAGAGGTGGTTGCAACCTCCTGGCATGAAGATGCAGACAGTTACAACGATACTCCAAGAATTGGATAGAATTGGCATGTCAGCATGTTTCCTTTTTGGTGTTTCCCTTGTCGCTCCTCCGCCAGGTCTCATTGGTTGAATTGGGCTCCGAGACGCTAAAATATAAAGTCTCATTGTCCTCTCCTTCTTCCACAATCGTGCGGCTCGCATTGCCTGTCAACCTGCCAAAATAGTGACGACTTTTGAGTAGTAGAAGCTGAAGTTCCCAAATTCTTTGCAATTTGAAACACAAATTTCCCATAAAGTCCAACCTCCAAACACGGCTGCTGCCGTCAATGCTGGCGGCCAGAAGCAGCTCACCATCAGGAGACCAAACAACGTCGCGCACTGAAGCATCACTGGTGGCACCCAGCAAGGCCTGCATTAAAGCTCGCTATGGCGAAGTGACCAAGACACGAGCCAAACAAGGAGAAACACTTTTTAGTGATAAGCAAGGTGCAATTCTCATCAAACTGTTCAATCATATTCAAACGGTAGTGCCAAATCCCGTAACTATAAATTAAAGAACATTCATTGTCTTCAGAAAGTTAAAAAATGATCCAACTCAGAACACGACATTTGTCCCACCCTCAATGTCCATGACGGCGATGGATGATTCTCCACCCGCGAAAAGTTGGACTCTTCTGTGGCCTGTGCCGAGAGAACACTCAACGGACAAGACAAACACCATGTCCTAAAATGGACTCATCGATTGTTAACGATTGTATATACATATATGTGTTTTTTGTTTTTTAAACGGTGTCTTTTCCTGTCATACATTTCCAAATCATCCAAAATAAATCCAGTTCCGTTTTGCGAAGCACTTTCCAGCAGGATCGTTTTTTTGTCTTGTCTCCACCCGCTCAGTTGGGCTTATTTGACAAAGCCCCAGCAGTTCCCAGGATACACATACTCAGCGCACCCGCAAGGAACGCAAATGCAACTTGCAGAGTCTGATGGGTCAAAGTTTCAATAAACTCTGTAGTCAAATCTTCCTGCTCATCGTCCAGCTGTCTTAAAAAGACTTCTAAATAACTACGACCTCCGTCTTCATCGAAAAGTTTCGTCCAAGCAGTTTTCGACAACAAACTGCTTTCCATGATATCTTCGAAGGTCTCACCCAAATCACCATGTCTGGCTTCTGCATTGTGCTGACACTCCTGAGTTGTGCGAAAAAGCAAAGAAGAAATCCCCACAAGCAGGTTGGAACCTTTCCCACGAAATCTTAGAATCCGAAAAGAACTGCGAAAAGGCATTGTGTTGGGGAGAAACTCAAATTCAAATAGAAACGTCGCATGCAAGGCTCTTCACAGTAGAAGTCTGTCCGCAGTGCGAGGCTATCTGAAAAGTTGCGATGGGTGATTGCAGCCTCAGGTACACAAAGCTCTGTCTCTGTCTTTTACATCACCACAGCTATGGCATGTTAGGGGATGTTAGAGGACCTTCCAAAATCAGAAATGGAGAAAAGGGAAGTCTTTGCAATGCCACAAGCTCACGACAAGAAACCATTTCCATGGCACTCTCTTTGAGAGATCGCAGTGGCATCATTGACAGAGTCGAATGGACCCTTTGATTGATGAGCTCATCTTTTAGAAACCTTGGTTCAAAGCACGAAGCATTTCTGTACAACGCAAAGTGAGCATATGATCTTCACTGTCTTCAGCAGTCACATGTTTGCTGCGATGCAATAAAGCATGAAGAACGCAATACATTTACAATCAAGAACATTACATTTACATGTAACCAGGACACGGATCAACATGTCCTTGAGGTATATATGCACTCGAAGTTCCTTCCAGCCATTCCAGGTCATTGAGCTGCTGTACATTCGCTGGTAGCTTGGATGTGCTTGTGGTCGGTGCATCTAAACACTCCGGGACATGAACCAAATGTTCTGATTTGTCAGCATCCTTAGTCATAGCAAAACAGGAAAATCAACAAACTCAACAACGCATGCAACCTTATTTTTCTTCTTCAAACATATTCTGCATTTGATATCGAAACTTTTGTAACTTGTTCTGCTGAGCGACATTTTCGTCCTTGACATTGGCCAAGGCATAAGTGTGGGAACTGAAGAAATCGGAAAAAAGCTGCCTCAGGGACATCGAAGAATTGGAAACAAGAAACCACGACTTTTTTTACAACTGCCACAGAAGAATATAAATAAAGATTACTCAATAGAAACTACAAGTCCAGAATGCAAGTACCATTCCCGATTTCTGTTTGATTCAAACTGTGCAAAAACAACATGCACTTACAATCGAACCTCCTAAGGCACATATGTTTGAGGCCCAAACAGATCATTCGCAAGCGTTGCGTACAGTAGGATAGCCAGTATTAGGAGTCCAGAAAGCCTGCACACATCAAGCATTAAAGCACATAAAGGTCACATAAAATGCTGGAAGTCTTGATGTTAGATATGCAGTAGATTCATGTAAAAATTCCATAGAAATCCATGTCATACTGAAACTGACTCAACCTTGGTTAGCTTCAGCTTCTTCAGTATTTGTTTCAAATGCTGTGAATTGCCAAATATTGCAACCAAGAGACAGCACACGCCGCAAAAATGCTCTGCACAAAAGTGTGATAGCTGCGACATTGGCTAATCCAACACAGGAAAACGAAACCATTCAAGGATTCGCCGGAAAATCGGAGTCGGAAAAGCTTCCCAGAAAAAAATCGTGAAAGGAATTTGAGTTGTGGGGAACTGATCTTGCCGTAGAAAATACAAAGAATAGGAGCTCTGATTCTTGGGCTCAGGAGATCTCCTCATTGACTGATTTTTTTGTTGTTTTTTGTGCTGGTTTGTTTCAGTTTTCCCCCTCTTCTGAACTCTTGATTTTTTGAAACAGCTGCGGTGCATATAACTCAAGGACGGCATGACTCGCTGTCACAACCACATGAAACACATTCAAAAACTCCCACAGTTGATCCGAACCTCCCAAAGACTCACTGTGCCATCTGCGCTTGCAGCTGTTAACCGCCCTGAAGGTGACCATGTCACGTCGCAAATGCCATCTTTGTGCTCCAAGGTGGCAGAAACCTCACTGGAATCTTCTCCGCAATCGTCATTTGATACAGAAATGGACATATTTGAATAGTTTTGTTCATCTCATCATTTCATCTAAACTGTCTTGCCTGCCATTGTGCAGGGCTTCGGCTTGCCACTCGCCAGCCACAGGGCGCCTGGCAAGTGTAGCTACAGCAGAAAATTGTAACCATTTGGAAGTGTATTTCTCAACAAGCAGCGAGCAGCAGCGAACCATTCGTTCCTCAGAACATGTTCCACGACCTCGGCATTCCTCAACAAGCAGCGAGCTTCAGACCAAGCACTCCGGATCCTGGATCGAAAAAAAATCAACGACAAAGAATGAACATTATATATATAGTCCTATATAGACATATAAATTCATATAACATAGACATACAAAGTTTGAACACATTGTAAACGAATTGTGTTTGTGTTTGACTGCTTTGTTATTCTGCATCGATCATTATTTATTGCTGTTTTTGTACATTTGCATTGACTGCAAAGACATATAAACTCTGACTCTTTTCAATTGTAAGGAACCAAAGAATGCACAGCTGTCACATCACAAAGAACACAAAGACTTACGATTCTCCCTGGAATCGTTGCAAGGTTTCCAAATGAAACAACTTCCAAAGTCTCTAGTGAAAGAAGTTCCAGGTGAAAAACTCCCGTCGCCTCTGCGGCACGGAGTCTCTCCAGCAAAGCACTTCGGCGGACGTCACCGAAGTCCGTAACAGAAAGAACCATCCGAGCCATGCGCTTCGTCCGCTGCACCAACGCATCGGGAGAAAAAAAGAGACGGTTCAAAGCGGAGAGTCATACGGAGTCATACAGTCGGTTTAGTCGGTTTGGATGAGTCTACTGAGTTCAAATGTTCCTAAGCATTTCGCAACTTCACTACTATAGTGCGCTGTCTGAAAAGTAGTCAAGTTTGCCTTGAAGATCCTTCCTGATATACAAATGAACCTCTTATGCACAGGTGGTCAATGTAAAGGGAACATTGCTCCATGTCTACCCATATCTGAGCAAGGCAGTGAGAATTGAAGCTCCACAGGAAAAGCTGCAACGACATAGAATTCGAAACAACACCCTCTGAGCTCTTTATTCTCATGGTCTGAAATTCACCTAGGGATCTTTGAAAATCGTGTTTAAGATTCACGTTTGAGGTCAGCAATTGAATATAGCGACATAGCGGTGATCTACACCCATAGAAATCTATGTCGGCAGAAAAGACTGACCGGCCTCAGCTGGGGTTCGCGATTCGCGATTTCTGAGAGTAGGATTGGCTTTGGCCAATACCTGTAGCAGGCTCGTAGGAAGCGGACAATTCATGAAAATGAATGAAACAAAATATAAAATGCACTTCATCAATCCTCAAGTCCAAGGTGTCTGTGTAAGTGAACTGGAAGCTCTATCACCATGTGTCCCTGGGCACCAACCATTGCAAGGGCTCCACAAGCCCCAATGCAGCAGCCTGAATCTTCACAAAAACATGACAAAACTTGTGCTCTCGTTGCATTTTGTTGAGGCTGTTGAGAGTTCATCAATTTCTCAAATTTCTCAGTTGCATGTTCATCATTTTCCGATTTTTCTGAATGAGAAAGGGCTATGTCCAACAAAGACTTTTGTTCACAAAATTATGCTCGAGTCCTTGACTCTAATGCTTGGATGCTCATGAAATCTCCGGCCTCGTGCATGGCAGTATCGCCCATACTGTTTTGGTAGTCCGGATGCGCTTTGGACTCCAGAAGCAACCTCCCGTGGCCGAGTCCAGTGGTTTGTGGTTTGTATATCTTATAGAAATTTACTTTCAACAGCATTAAAACTAAGTTCTCAATAAACCGGAATTGTGCACTGCCATTGTTGCAGTGTTGTTTGTTCTTACCATGTGAACATCAACATTGGGCAGCATTTGTTTTGGCACCTTACAATTGGTGCATGACCATAGCGAGCAGCCCAGTGCAATGGGGTTGAACCTGCAAGGAATCCATCCCCACCAAGTGAAGGTTCAACCGATATGAGGGGGTGAGGTGGATGAGGTGCAAATGGTGGATGGTGATCAGTGGCTCCTGAGCGATCCAGCAAATCCACAGTGGCACCATGCTGCAACAAATAATGTACTGCCTACAGGGCAACAAATGCACAGGGTGTTCCACTTGATGGCCCTTGTCTGCAGGTTTTTCGCTTGCGAGCCATGCAAACTCCACAAGTCATGGCCGTCATGGCCAAGGCATGTCACAAACAGCTCAAACGTGCCTGGGCGGAACCACCTGCGCAATTGTAGTGCAAAGCAGTTCGTCCCTTGCTATCCACCTCAGGAAAAAGCATTGGCGACGTTCGAAACCAAATTCGTGCAACAAAACCTCTGAGCTCGTGGACAGCATCCAGGAAACCGCCGACCTCTGTGTACAGCTGCAAGAAGAAGAGGTTTCCATCCAATGCAGCCTGCAAAGTGGGCAACCTGCCAACCTGCCTTTCGCTTCTTGACTGAAAAGGAGTGCAATAGCCAAACATTCGTGAAGAACACAGGATTGTTTCAACTTGCCCAGACAACTTGCCCAGAATTTGTCGTTGGTTTCATTCCCCACTTTGGCAGAGAAAAGAGGTTAGCACACTCAATTTGGTCTGAAATCTGAAGACACCTCTTTCCACGGAGGTTGCAAATTCAATCTCGATCGACTAGTCATACTCGTTTTCAAAACAACTCTGCGCCTGAAACAAATTGGTCGTTCGACGTGGGTCCTACAAGAAAATGAGCCGCACGGTCTCGCACGAAGTCGACAACGTGAACTGAACTGCTGGAAAATTCCGGAGAAACTGATCCTAAAAGCTCAAGTTGTTAACATGCATGTACAGCATTTCATAAGGGATTTCAGATCCGCAAGTATTACATTTCAGTGGATTTGAAAAATGCTTGTGCCGTGTTCCGACTGACCCTGTCCTTCCAGGAGGAAACTCCCAACTTTTCGTTTCGCCAGTACCTATCGATGATCGATCACGGTTGCTCTGCAAGCGTCTGCACAATCTGCCCAATCCCGTAAGCATCATGATATCAGCATCGAAACACGAAGAATGAACATGAATTGTGAACGTCATATGGGGTTCAAGTAGGATCCCAAACCTTTTGATTACTTTTTGTTACGAAGTAATTCAACGAAGGGAATTAGGAACAGGCCATCTGATGTCCCTTAACACTCTCGGGCCAAGCAATCACGGTAGCCATCAAAACCACTTCCCTTTCTCAGCATCCCAAAGCCCTTTGGCACCGTTTGCCATCTTCTTCCACCTGCCCATTTACAACGGATAGTTGGATGGCACATCACCAAACATTGCAACTTGGATAACTTGTAGCTTATGCCAAGAACTTGTGATATCTCGACTCCAGCCTGGCTCCACCTTGGCTCACCAAAAGACAATTTCGATAGAATTCATCATGATGGAAGTCCTAATCATCCAGAAATGTGTTCAATACTATACTGACATGCTTCACATCTTGACATGTTTTTGAAAAAACAATCTATAGACTTCTGATATTTCTGATACTGTTTCAAATATTTTGGTGCCTGTTAGCTATTATCAGGGCGTATAGCTATGCTGTTGAGCCCGTTAAACCATGCCGTTGCTTGGGAGGTTGATGCCTTCCATTCGGATCTGGCACCAAGCACCCGGCTCACCCAGCACAGGACCCAGCTCGGGTGGCATTTGCCTCGACTTTGACAGCTTTTCAATGTCAATTCTGATCATCTGTTTGGCATTTCAAATCCAAACACCACGTTAAATCAGTTAAATCAGTTAAATCCTTAAATTTCTGAAAACCACTTTCCTCAAGGGACAGCAAACTCTTGGTCCTTTTTTGCGTCAACTCTCAACCATCTCCCTCACATGACTTCTTTTTGTCAACCGCACGGTGGTCCTGTGAAGGTCACGTCTCTGCGGGGTGCCGTCCGACTTGGCTCACTCAGTCCTTCATGGATGCCTCGAGCTTTGCATGTGCCTCAACAAAATCAAAAAGACACACAAAGACTACAAAGTTATCCCAAAGACACTCACATCAATGATATGAATTGCCATGACTGACATCATGACTTTGACATCAATCTTTATGACATCCTTTTCACATCAAAATCCTGCCTCAACCCTCAATGTCTGAATGCGTTCCTGCAGGTGCGCTACCCAACTCAAAAAGCAAAGTAATCATAGGATTTGTATGACTCTTTTATTTGTATCCCTAAGAATAAACACGCACAAACATAAGGAATGCTGTATTGGATATTGCGATCCTCCTTTTCCACCGCAGTTTTTGCCCTTCCCCCTCCTGGGCCAGCAAGAACTTCATGCTCTCACTCACACGCTGGCGCTTCTTCACCTCCCTTGGTGACTTTCAAATTCTGTAAGCTGTGTTTTTCCAAAAATTGGTTAGTAGATCATCTCATCATCTCCAACATCTTCGGTAATAGAAAACATCAACCATCAAACTCATCAAACCTTTGAAGCTTTTTGTCAAGAAAGAGCGCTACAGTCGCACGTGCCAACTTTGCAATCCAAAAAACAAAACACCATTTTTGGAATTGTCGTCATTCAGTCATTTATCATTATCCAAATGCTTCATGTAGAAGTTATGACTGCCGAATCGCCAAAGTCATCAAATATCAATCTCTCATTTTGATCAACGATTTCAGCACAAATCCCCTTTATGACAATCACAAGGACATGACGATGTCAATCATACAATGACTATTTTCATTTTTTTCCCATTTCTGCAGTTGAGTGTCCTGGATGTGCGCTGGGGGACCTGTCAAGGATGCCGATCTATGAATCAATGCCGAACTGAGTCTTAAAAATCTTGTGGCGCCTTGTTGTAGTGCACCTGCTCGAACTCCTTTGTCTCGTAGTTGAAGACGTGAGGCATGATGAGTCAAGAGGGTTGGGTCACCGGGGAATCGAATGACAGGCTTGAGGCGCTGAAAGCTGGCTGGATACGATAAGATCACAACGATCACAAACAAAAAACAATGCAAACGAACCCCAAGTACACAAGTGCAGAATTTACACGCAGGTTCTGCAAAAAAAATATGACATTTTTTGTGGAAGTCCTTTCTATGCACCTTTGCAGCTTGTGAACTTCTGAATTTTTTTTTGTTCCGGCGATCACCGCTGGGTTCAAGCAGCCACCTCTTCAAGGTCACCACAAGCGACTGTCAACTTCAAATGCTTTTGAATTCTGATCGACCTCATTGGGTCAATTTGGAATAGGCAGTGCTCATCTTCAGCTGGTGTGATCAAAGTGAAATGTTCTTCTCCAAATCCAACATTCCAACATGTAAGCCAGTGATGTTGGATGGAAAACGGATGTTCCATCAACTTGCCAGGCATCCTTCAAATCTCTGGCATTTCATATCTCAAAAAAAAATCCTTCCAACTCTTCAGCATTTCATATCTCAAAAAAAAAATCCTTCCAACTCTTCAAAGTTCTCTCTGGGTGCAGCAGCCATACACTGTGCCCAGCATTCGAAAGAAGGACCAAAACGGGTCCTCTTCCTCTGCTGGTGGTGCTCGTTCCTGCATCTCATCTTCTGGAGGTGCATCTGCGAACACTGCGACGAAGCGCCAAAACGGGTCCTCTTCGTGTCTCGCCTTTGCTGCAGCAGGTGCCTTTTCGCCCACCACGGCGTCAGCGGGAGCATGATGTGATGCTTGTGCTGAAGCCCTTCTGGGTTTGCTCCCACGTGTCTCACCGTTGCCCTTTGATCGCTCAGCTTGCCATGCCGCCTTTGCCGCCTTCCGAGCCTCGGCAGCTTTCTCTGCTCTCGCCGCTGCTCTCGCCGCGGCTCTCGCCTCCAGGAATGCTTGTGCCTCCTGGGCATCTTTTTGCCTTTTTGCTTTGGCTTGCTCCATCCTGGACTTTTGGGCAGAGATGCTATTGGAGGGGTTCTTTTTTGGCGGGTTCAATGCCTCATAGGCTCGGTGGATCTCTTTGAATTTTTCTGGATCACCGCCCTTGTCAGGATGATGAACTAATGCGAGAGAGCGGTAGGCCTTCTTGATGTCGGCCTCGCTGGCCGTCTTTTCAAGTCCCAAGATCATGTAGAAATTCCCGAAGCCAGACATGACTGAGACCTCCAAAGGAATTTTTTCCAACGCTGAAGCTTGGCTTGAGGCAAAATGGCAACGGAAGTGAATTTGTGAATCCGATATATAAACAAATGAGGACAAAGAAACACCATCACAAACAAGTCGTACTTCTTGACACATGACTTTTTTAATACTTTTTTCAAAGCGTTTTTGATACTGAGGTGCTAGCCATTGAGATGTGTTGGAGGCGATGTGATGGTAAAAGAGTTTGCCTTGAGGAGACCTCATACCAGCTCGCATCAACGGCTGGTGACTTCTAGCCATTCCGATTCCTCCTTCCAATACAGGGACGTGCTTTTCTCCGCTTCTCTCATGTATAGAAATTCATTGAAGGCCTTTCGCGCCACATGTTTACATGGACTCCCCTTCTGTTGTTTCAAAAAAGTGAAGCTCTGCGGCTGAGAGACGTTTGGATGGTCCAACCCCGCCATTCATCTCCATCTGCCTGGTCACCGATCCGAGATCTGATGTACACGGAAAAAACTTGAAGGACTCCAGAAACATCTGGAAAACTTGGAGAAAAACATGCTTGAATCTTGAACAAACAAACAAAAACAACTGTAGATCTCTGGCAACTAAAAGGCCTTGCTGTTGTTGGTCAGCAGGGATTGATCTGCCACGCTGTGAGCACCCAACTTGGGTCCACTTGGTGAAGACGGATCCTGTGATCTGAGATATTTTGGGATTACAAGGGCTCTGAACATGGCAATTTGACATCGAACGTACCAATTCTCAAAACTTTGAACTTTTTCCGTGCCTCCGAAAGGTGTTCCTGTTGGGTAGCAAAATATCAAAACAATAGTATGGCCGCATGGCCTTGTATCCCACTTGCGGCGATGAATAACCTTCCGAAGTCAAGACATGCTCGGTTTGGCTTTGGGACTCTGAGTTTTAAGCGTTTGGGAAGTTTTGATCAGCAATGAGTTGGCAGGCATAGAGCAGACAAAACAGTGTAAAAAATGCCTCCAAACGCGAAACCATGCACATTGATGCACATCGGTCAAGCAGCAAACATTCAAAAAGAATCCGTATATATTGTCTCGCGCATCATTTTGTTTCGTACCTGCTCCGCCAAACTCCAAGGATGCACTGGGACCTCAGGTGATCCGACGTTGAAACTTTGCTGCTTTGCTTCAGTACTTTGAAACATCTCTGAGGTCAGAAACTCCATCCTGTGGGTGTCTTGAAGTCCTCAGCTTTTCTGTGTCGAAATGTCGCTCTCCCAAAGGCGTTGCTATATTCTGCTATATGCTCTGGTGCCATAGTGCTGATACTGTTACTTCCTTGAGGCCGTCACTGACATCGGACTGCCAAAGGGAGCACTTCCACCTATCACAGGCAGTATGCAGTACAATCGGATACGTCGACAGAGATTGGGTGGCCCAATGAATTGGAATTTGGCAATTACATTTGCAACAAAATAACAAAACCCACTACCCAACTTTCCACCCAACCTGCACCAGGTGAGCCACAAAGACTTGGTCGTCTTGGCGTGCCTCACAGGAAAACATTCAAAGCGATGCATGAAGCCAAGCCAAGTTGGGATGCAACGTGGCTAGGAACCCGATCCCTGCGGTGATACCGCCAAAGGACCTTGGCATCCGGATGACTTGCTGTAAATTGCCCCCGTAGTTGAATCATGTTGAATCTGAGTGATCTTAGGATTTGGATTGCGTTCAACAAAGAACACAAGCGTTTCAACAAGAGTATGTACTGTTGCTATCTATTCTTGGATTTTTTGCGATCTTTCAATTCTTTCTTGAGCCTTCATGGAATAGTTGATTTTTCTTCAGCGTTTGGTCTCACCGTCACCGACATCAGACTTTGCCTGACGTGGTCACTAAGGTTGTGGATTGACGACAACACCAATGCAGCCCAACGAATCTGATCTCGAGGTCATCGTATAATACTCATATATATATATATATACGTATATATATGTATTACACATATGTCATAATGTCAGATCTGAAAGATGTTTGCCTGCAGAATGTTTGGGCTGCATTGGTCGTCGGACATCCCGAATCCTGCGACTGGAGAATTCCGTGATGTCCGGCAAACCTCTGGTTGGAGACTTCGGTGTCTCCGGAAGGCGAATTGATGGAACTACGATCTTCGTCAAATCTTAGAGTTCAAAGATGCCAATACCTTGCCATATCTAGTCATCAATTGCGAAGGTGTCTTCAGCATTTGCACAATATTCAAGATATTTCAAAACATTGTCCTTCCGTTTGCATTTCTGTATAAGATTGGTAGAGATATCTCAACTTTGGGGTTCACATTGAACTGCGGTTTCTCTGTCTTTCTCTAAATTCCACATCTTCCAACGAAGATCAGCTCCGTTTGAGCAGCGCAAGGCGCTGCAAGTCTCTTGATTTCAGGCTTGCTCAACAACAGTCTTTTTTCCCCAAAGAACTAACTTTTAACGTTTGAGTTTGGGTCACTTGGGACATGGTGATATCATCCCATTCATTTACTACAATTTACATCAATTTACATCATTTTCAATTTGAATTTCTTTGATTCCCCGTTTGTTGCATCTCAAATGGCCAAGATTTGACTTGGTCGAGGTGGCTTCCTCAGTGGCCGAACATGCACATGCAGAAGCCTGGAAGCCTATGATTGTGGGGAGGAAGTACCAAGTACCAAATACCATCAAGCAGTATTGTATTGGTATGTAATATCTACTTATTCATCAAAGATTGACTTATGGCATCAGCTTGACACTCTTTTCACAAGTTGATATCACGAGACCCTCATCATGTCAACAATGTTCTGTGAGTTGGTACGGTGGAATGATTGAACTGAAAGCTCTACGGCCCGAGCGATGTTTCGTAATCACAATGCCTAGAATTTCGTGTCTTACAGTCTTCCATGTGGGCAAAAGTCGATCCTTGTCCGATCTGCCAAGGCACACTACTGGAAGTTCTGCTTTGGGACTTTCAACACCATCCAAAGGCCTCAAAACCAACGGACCACAACCTGCATCATGAAAAAAAAACAAACCTTTTGATGTGACCATCCGAATATTTTCCCAAATTGTTCGATTACAAGTAACATCAGTATCACCAATCAATATGCTATTCCACGATGGAATGCTTCGGAATGCTTGGTCTCCCCAACAATGGCGTGTGAAGGAACAGCAAAGTGATAGCTGCAGCCATCGGAGGCACCTGTCAATTTGCAGGATCCAATCGCACATCTAAGGGGTGCTGTTGAACCAAGACGTATCAATGTTGTAGATGTACAGAAAGAAAGTGAAAGATGTAAAACCTCAGATACCTCTTGCTCTGTCAAATCATCTGGAGTAGGACTATGAGAATCACAGCAAAATTCCTGCTATTTGGAGGAATCTGGATTTGCATCCATTGGCATTCCAACTTTCTGACGAAATTGCACGAATGCCTCCTGTTTCTCTACGGCTGTCGCCAGTGTTGCCAACCATGCCTTGAGTCGGGCCTGGGGCAAATCCAGGAAATGGCCGTGTTTCAAAAGCATACACTGACAAACAGATCAGGTATATACAGATCCCGCATTGCACCAAGTGACTGTAGTTCCTGGTAGACCCATATGCCTGACAAATGACGAGGCAACATGGTTGTGCTGGTGCTGTGGTGCAACCCTTGTGCCATCTGGCAATCGCCTTGCAAATGGAGTTTCACCGAAGACTCGAGCATAGAACTTCTCCTGACTCAAAAGAGAGACATTTACTCGAAGAGAACAACATCTCAGTCGCAGGTTTCATAAGATGGTAAATACGGAGTCTCTAAACTTCCACTCCGTTTTTCCATTTCGATTCAATTTGTACTCTGTGCTTGTTTCGGCAGGAAGTCCTCCATGTAGTACTTCATCCGATCGTGCAATTCCATGCGCAAGTGATGCAACCTTCGCGGTGCCTCTGGAAGGCTCAGATTGTCGAACGTTTCATCCACAATGTGGAAAACTCTCAAACCTCAATGAGAACGTTAGTGTTGCCACACTTCTACCATGTTCTACAAATTTGAAACGTGCTTATTGTATCACATGAACATTTCCAAATCATTTTTATCCAAGTTAGATACCTCCCTTACATTTGCACATTGAGCGCATTGCACATCGCACATCATCCCACCATTCAGGCACCTCCCAGTTGAGAGTCTCCACCTGGCCGTCAGCACCTGGCACTTCCAACTGACACCTGAGCTTGACATGCGACAAACACGACTTCAGAGAAGTGCGCTGTGCTTTGATGATTAGAGCAATACGAAAATGATACAATAATACATAATAATACATAATATTGATGCAATCTCCATTAGTGTTTCATTGCTTCTATTTTCACAAGTGTTTGGTAGTGATTTTTAGTATTTTTGGGGAAAAGACTTTGCCTAGGCAAATTCCAGGCTTGTGATGGTGAGTACAAATTGGAATGCTTGTTCGCAGCTCCAAGAACACGAATCGCTGCATCTCAGCCCTTTGCTTGATGATGTACCAGGTGCAGCCTGCCTGAAACATCAAATTCAACTCCAACCCAGGAGCGTTCCTAAGCCATTCTTCGACAAACTACAACGTCTAAACAGATAAAAGGGCCAAAAGGGCCAAAAAAGGCTAAAGGATTCTAAAGGGGCTAAAGTCTAAAAAAAATTGACGAAACAACGCAGTTCAAACCTGCTCGAAATGCTCGTCCAAATTCAAGCTGAGCTTGGGCATGGGCTTGCCCTGCGCCAGTCGCAATCTACGCATTTCCAACGCATCAAACCGGCCCCCCGGAATCAATCACCCGTGTATCTGTGCGAATTGCAAGTGATCATTGTGATCTCTTGATTGTGGTCATTTCAGTGGAGACTTCTCGTTGAAAGATTTATTGTAAAGTGCTGCCCTGACCCACCACATCGAAGCCTCCTCCCATGTCAACTTGTCCCTGAATCAGATTCAGCACAGGAAACCAATTTGAAATAGATTGTTGTGAACAGCCACGATCTCAAGGTTAGTCATCAAGTAAAACATTCTTTACAAATTCCAAGCATAGAAGAAGACAAAATTGATCTTAGATATACAAAACATGATACCTCAAAATGCATCCAGCAAAGCACACAAAAACAAACAAAAACAACAACCCAGTCAGGTCAATTTGAGACCAGTGACTTGGCGATGAAGCCGAATGCAGCCAGGAAAGGCACTTCCTCGAGAAGTGATCGATGTTTGAACAGGGCTTTGGGCAGCTCTACAAATGAAGCAAGTTGCCCAAAGTTGAAAGCAAAAGAGCTGCTCTACAAATGAGATCGCGCAGACTTCTTACAACTGCAAAAAAGCAAGACTCTAATTGTCATCTTGCCGTCGCCGGATACGTTTGGGACTGCGATAGATGTACACAAGGGTGCCTTTCTGTCACTGGGCTACCTTGTCAGCACAGTCCTCGAAAAGCATGAAGCTCTCCAAAGTCCAGTTCGACGCTGCCTCAAGACAAGGTTGATTAACGCAGGGTGCAGGGCCGACTTGTGGATCCCCAAAAATTACTTTCAAGTCAGCAGGATCTTCTTGATAACCTAGCTACTGCATGATGGAACATGCTTGGACGAGTCATTGCTTGGACACTCCATCCACAAATCGCAGCCACATGCTCGGACCAAATCCATTGTGTCAGGAAGTCTGTTGTACAATTTTGCTATGGGTTTCCTGTCTCTGTGTTCAACTCCAACGGAATCTGCCGAAGCTGGCAAAAGCTACCAAGGACATCTGGTACAGGTACATGGACAACATTCGTATTCTGGCATCTAAATTATATAGATTTGCAAATGTGCATCAAATATGATCAAGTTCAAATATGATAATTCATGGTTGGAGATTTGATTTTTTAAGCTGCCTGATTCATGCTGAAAGCTTTCTCTCGCAATTTCAGGTCACTACGAGCCTCCCAAACTTTGGCTTCTAAATCTTTTCGTTCGTGTCTCCTGATAGCACAAGCCGGTGGATCTGAAAAACATGTAGATTCGACAAAAGTCCGGTTTTCCCATCTCCAATTCCAAGCAAAACCTGCAAAAACGGGCACCATGACTCAACTATTCCGCGTTGAAATCATTCACAGTCTGGACCTGGAAATGGCAGCGATGGCGAAGGCTTGGTCCATAGCCAGGGCCTCCATCGAGACGGCAGTGTGCTCCAGGCAATAGCTTCATACATTCATATGCTATACCATACTATACCTATATTTGCAAATGGATACTGTATATAGATTGTACAAATTTTCACACTCTTAAATGCTGGTATTGGAACGAACCCCATCAACAATCTCATGATGGATATCGGGTTGTACGGGTGCTACCTGTACCGCCAATCATCAAACATACCAACCACTATCTGTGCGCCTCAATTTGCAAACGTTGATGAAAGCGCAGCAATGCCCCACCTGTGCGCTTGATGCTCCTTAGCATTTTGCCAAATGGTACCAACATGTGCGAACATGGCAATAACTTTTGACTGGAGTGCTTTTTGATCTTTTTGTTTTCACTGCTATTGAAAATAGAACCGTCTTGAAACAGGCTGCAAAAAGCAGGCTGAGCTGCAAACGAAAATTTGGACTCCTCCTCCTGCTGCAAGGTTGAAAATCACGAGTGTCACATGAGGCAACTCAAATTCTGCATACTCGGAACTTGGCAAAAAACTCAAGTTGTATAAAGTTTCAAAACCCTTCGAATACGCGCTGCGGACGCCTGCTCGCTGATAGGTATCTCCCGAGCAGAATGCTCAGCCTTGATGGTCAATACCAATGCGCTCCTGGGAAGGGCAGAAACAACGTATTCAGTATTCAGTGAAATCCAAAAAAAACACTTCCTGTTTGTTTTTCTGTTTTTCTCCTTGTTTAAGGTTTCTGTTGACTCCCCAAAGTTCTAAGCTTCCCTGCCGCATCTCACTCAACATCTTCTTGGGATCACCTCCGGCGAATCATCGAAATTTCCAAAATCATGGATCATTTGAAATTTGAAATCAACAAATCTGAACATGACCATCACGAGTTTCCGGCCCCGGAGGTGATTGACTTGTCGAATCACATCTCCTTCCTGTGGCAGAAATGTGGAGAGACGGGGAAATGTGCAAGAAGTACGGTAGCAAATACGGTAGCAAATATGGTTGCACTGAATTCAGGAAACCATAGGAAAGGAATGAAAACACTTGCAAACCTGTGGACTCTGTCAGGCAATCTGGTTCTATCAATAATTACTTCAAAGGACCCAGTTTCTGCATGTTAAATGAGCAAATTGAGCAGTCCAAAACTAAGACTCCAAGGAATTCTCAGAGCCTTTCAGGCTTGTTTTCTTGCGATGGGGTTATGATCCGACTGTCCCAGACCCAATCGCACACACGGTCTGCGCACCTTGAGCGCATTGTATGGATTCTTCTGATTCCAATCCTCTGCAACCATACCTTGCAGCCATGAGTTTGTCCAAATCTTAGTGACGTAGTTTGGATATCTATGTATATTTTTGCTTACCCAATCAGTCTCGTTGTTGGACAACTTCACTTAAAAAAAGGTGTCCAACTTTCGAAAGCCACGAAAGATTCCTCATATCTGTCCCATGTCAAGCCTTCGGCGATTCCTTGCACCACCAACTCCTCTGCCTTAGAAATTGCCCAGACATACAACCAGTGGCAAGCTGACATCCCGAAACCCCGAGATGCCACATTAGGTACACAAACATATCCATGCACCCGCTACTTCAAGAAAGAACAATAAAAAACATTTCTCATTTTCGGAGTATTCCAGCACACACACAGGAAGAGTGCACATGATCATGGCAATCTCAAGAGATGAGTCGGTTGAGGTTGTTCAAAACATTGACTTCTCATCAGGTTGACCTGTGAATTTGAAAACGCAACTGAGAAGAAACGAGAAAAAGTCAAATAAAAAAGACCTCCCAAGGCCGACACATATTCCACACATTCCAAACCCAACCTGCGATGTTGGATGACACGATGCAACGGTCATCAAATCTTGTCTCACTCGATGTCCCTCGCCTCATGCCTGGGAGCTTCTGCAACTTCACAATATACTCCTGTTTTGGCACAAAGGCCATATCTGGCCATGAGTTTTGTATTTTTTCTGTTGGAGGCCTCTTTTGACTTCAATTTGCTTGGTTGATACATGTTGATACAATTCAACTAAAGCTAGTGGCACCGAGATTGTCGTCCTTAGAGTCTGATGGTGCCATTTCATCTTCGGTGTTCTTCACGTTGTCACCGACGTTCCAATGATCATCTGGCAATTCACCTCCCGCATGTTGTGTTTCGTGGAAAATGGAACTAGCAAGGCCACCACCTCTTTATTGGAATTTCCTTGATTCCTAGCAAATCTTCAAGTCCCAAAGGAAACATGAAGGAATTAACAAGTGAACAAAGTGTGAACAAGTGACTGATCACATTTAGTTTCTGTTTCAGCTCTCTGAAGGCACAAGTTCCGGAGTCGCTGCTCCTCTTCGATCACTGAACAAGCCTCCTCCGTATCCAGCAGCGGCGTGCTGTCTAAGTGCTTCTGCATCGTCCAAATCAAAGGTCTTGGGCTCGTCTTCTTCGACACCTGGTCATTGAATCCCTCAATTTGCGATAGTTTATGTCCTACATCCAGTAACTCTAGTGACTCTAGTAACTCTCATCTGGAAGTGTCATATCAGTCATATCATTTGCCTTGCCAGCTTCAAACGGCGAGGTCAACACACCACTGACCTTCATCCTCTGGAACTTCATTTCCACGATCGTCCGGGACCTCACCTGGCAATTTTGAAAAAAAATCCTTTGGCTCACGTACCACCACAGCTGCTCTGGCAGTTGCTCGTGTTTATTATGTTCTCCTCTCTGTTCCTCAAACAGCATCCACCAACTTTGATGTGCCGATGTGCCACTTGTCCAAAGCCAAGTTGCCCAGAGTTTCGTCAACAGAAACGACCCCACCTTCATTGAATTCATCGCCATGGTCTGGAGTTTCAGACCTGTCCGAGAGTGAATGACGCAATGATGCGCGACCAAAGTGTGACTTCGGATGCTCCTTTGAATCTGAGACTCCAACATCATTGCAATGTACAATGCAAGCTATGGCAGTGATGGGATATGAGCGGTTCTTTCACGGAACAAATTCACAAGTGATGAATGCTACATGTCATAACTTTGTTGCGTCAGCTCAGGTGGAACTGCCATGTCCACATTTTCAACATCTCTGAAGCCAGAGTTGCAGCGGCAGGCAGCGCGAAATGAGCTTCCTCTAAATACTCTCAATCAGACTCACACGGCGTGCGTCGTAAAGTCCGAAAGCAGTTTGAGGCTCAGACTTGATGCAAGAGGCGGTGAACCTCAGAACTTTAGTGACGCCTGGCGTGTGTATACTGTGTATTGTCTATTGGTCTATTGGTACTTGCACGCGTTGAATTTCCTGTCAGCTCAACTCTTGACTTTCACATGTTTTCCTTTACCGTAGTCTCCCAATTTGTTGGATCCACAATACAATTTCCAGCCACACTGCTACAGCTCCTTTCCTACGTGCGATGTCTGGGAGCCGTGGCATGGTAGCAGTGGCAGCTGCTGCTTTTCCGTGATGGGCGGCGCGAAGCTGGCCAACTCCGCCGCCGTCTTCGGGGAGCCCTGGAAGCGCTTTGCGTCGCTGAGCACACGTGCGGTTGGACCCGTCCGCTTTCCAACAATTTGTTGCAGTAGATTTGATTTAAGTTCAACAAATCTTCTCTGTACTTAGTGTTTAAATACATCAGACAGTATGCTGAAGTTGTTGGAGGGCATATTGCTTTGACTTCCGGCAGCAGTCATATAGCAATTGGTAAACTGTTTGGCAAACCGGAGTTCGAAGCCTCGCCTCCGCTGGCTGACCTCGGATGCTAACATGGCCACTGGCTCATTTCACGTCATGGCAGCAATTCAGTCCAAACCGTCCGGTTTCAGATCAAGATTGGAATGTCTTACTATAATATGTATATCGTAAGTATGGTATGTATATACTATGATTACTTCTTACGTATTCTGACCGTATTCTCGTATATTTCCGGAATTGAGCTTTGGCAAACAGGTGCTACAATAGTCGTGCTTGCGACACAAAAATCGCTTCAATGCGGTTCAACTCCTGCGAAAATATGTGAAAATCTGGAGACTTCTAAGATTCCTCACTGACGGGTGAGTTACGCAAAGGACTCACCGGGGAATCATGCTCAGCTGGCGGTGGAGGCACCTGGAAGCTCCCATTCTCCCAGGCAAGAAGCTCTTCAAACAAATGGAACCACTATTTGTTGTGGTGGTGGTTGCAGTATGCTGCGGTGGTGGTTGTTGTTGCTGCTGTTCTTACTCTGACTCGAGAGTCAGAACAGAATGCAAAACGCTGTGGCATGATACGTCTAGTAGCCAACATCTAAGCCACTTTTTCACATATTTCTAGAGGCCCACATGGAACATGTCCGCCTGCTTTCTTGCAGCCTCTTCTTCCTGCGTCAGCATGAATGAAAGAACTCAACTCGTGCAATGCCCCCAAATCTTTTAACATCTTTCAATCAAATATATATATATATATATATAAATATGCTCACTGTTAACTTAGAGCAAGAATGGGAATATTTTCGTAAATCTATGTAATTTTGCACGCATTGTCTCCCTGAGCACCTGCTTCTTCTTGGCAGCTGCTTCTTCCTCCTCACAACGATATTCATGACTGCAGACTTTGCTTCGAGTATGTGCTGTCATGCATTGAAACTCTTGGACATGCACTCACATGCATGTGTGATTCGCAGGCAAAGACTAGCATGATGACATGTGCATTGCCAACCCAACCTGCTTCTTTCTTGTAGAAGCTTCCTCTTCCTGTCCCAACCAGCTGAATAATCAACGCAAACGACTGATGTTCTTCAAGTATCTTCAGAAGTAAATACGTTCATGAAGAGTTTGCGCAATATTTTCGCTGCTTGCATTCTCAGGAGCCTCTTTCTGTCTTGCAACTGCCTCTTCTTCCTGGATCACAAATAATTATGATGCAAATGGTGAGGCTGCTGGACTGTAAAACAGCATGTATTCTTTTAGTGATTATCCCCCAGCAAATGCCTGCTTAGCTGCGGCCAGCTCCTCCTCCTGAAAGCACATGAACTTTTGAAGTCTTTTTAAACATCTGTCGGGGAGGGGCTTTTCTCACGAGTTGCAGTTCTCGACGCCTGCTGTTCTCTTGCCGCTTCCTGCACCAAAAAAACCCAGTAGAGAGGCTTGGAACATTGCAGTGCAAATACGATACAGGGCAAACGTCATGAACAAAGATATGCAAATGCCGAAATGCCCTTCTTGGAGTGCTTGTTTCCACGATACTTCTTCCCTAAGGCTTCCATAAAAGTTTCTCCCAGTGTCAAGAAGTTCCACCAAAATTCACCTCCCTCATATCTTTCATCATCTTTATACATATACATATATATACATATACAACATGTGTATGTAATTACATACATCTTTCTACTTCCAAGTATTTCCAAATCTCCGGAACCGGTGCATCCGATCGCCTTCAACTCCTGTGTTTCAGGCCTCGATTTGGTGAATGGAAACTGTTGGAAAACGCAGAGTTCCAAGCCCTCACAACCATTCAAAATCTTCAACCTGCTGAGCCCATTCGATCATTTAGGAGACACGTGTAGTAAAAGATTTTGAAGGCATCATGATAAATCCGTAATCCTTTCAGTGCCGATGTCCTTTATGCTTGCTCTTGAAGTGCCTAGCTCTCTGGCACAATACGAATGCAAAATGCTAAGGAAATGTCCCCATGAAGAGGCAGGACAATGTGGCGGCGCCATGCAAAGAACATATGACTCTGGGGATCTGTGGTCAGTTTAACCACAGTATCCACTCCTTAGCATTGTTTGCGTCCTCACGACTTCACAGCTTCATTTGTTTCTTTGACATTTTAGAGCAGTTTTTTTCAGAGGAAATCCTGAATCCTGAAACGTAAATTTACGAAGTCTTTCTTATCCCTCAAGTTTGGTCAAACATCAACTGTGAGCTGGGTAGGAGCGGGTAGTGTTGTCATGCTGTCAAACGGTACAATCTGAGCCAAAAGTCCGCACAATGCAACGCTTCAACCCACGTTGCACCATGAAAGCTACGCTGCCCTAAGAACTGCATGCACTTTCAATTTCAATACGCTTCTCAATATTCACGACGTTCAAGTCAAGTTCCACCGCATGGTTTGTATTTGTGTTCCGTTTTCTTCCACTTTTCTTCTGACACCAACGCGGAATTCCACTTGGGGGTCTCTGGCCAAACTGTGAGTTATGTAAGTTATGTGACCTTCTTTGCAGCATCTACTTCCAAGGCCTTCAGGGCACGAACTCGCTCCACCTGACGATTCAATCAAGTCAACCATGAGATTGTCCAATCAACATGCAGCTAAATGGCTGGAGATGTGTCAAACACTCCAAGAAATTCCAATGCCAAACTTAATGCAAGTTTGTGACGCTCGGTTCGAAACATGTTTTCATGTTTCTTTCAAACACTCTTCAGCTGAGAAGTAGACCAGCGGCGGATGGGAGAAGTGGTACCAGGAATACAATGGATCTGGGTTGAGATCACCCTGGCATGGCAAACTCCGTCATCGTTTTTCCCCCCGAGACGGTCGAGTCCAAAATTTGCAGTCCCACCTTGTTCTCCTCGTGTATTTGGAACAAACCACTCCTGAGGCAAAAAAATGGGCGACACCAGTTACAACTTTCATTCTTGTCAAACACTGAGATGGCTGACTGCAAAGCATCTGATCGGCCCATCTTGGCTGCAAAGCTATCTGCCTCATCTGTCATGATGAAAATCAGAGTCATTTCGATGCCTTTAGCTGATTGATGTTGATTCTTCAGAATCTCTTCTGACAACATTTTGATATATATATAATATATATATATATAAGTTGCATCAATAGCCGAGTAGCATCGAATCTAAACACACACTACAAACACTTCACCATCGTCGCAACTTTGCAAAAGTTGGATCCAAGTCACCTGGAATTCATTCCGACGACTGAGCCTTGGCAAAACATCTTCGGAGGCAATCCAACCATCCAACCATCCAACCCATGCAGCATCCAAGTTCAAAAAATGTCAGCCTTTTGTCAGCCCATTTCAAGGCAAGATTGGTAGCTGATCTGAGGCAATCCATTCTGAGAGAATCCGTCTGTTTCATTCTGTTACGCCCGCTATTTTTTATTGTCACCAGGTGTGACCAGGTAACATTGTCATCAGCAAACTCAGCAGCTGCTCTGTTGGACTCACCAACCTGGCCAAAGAGAAGGAACTCATGGGAATTCTGAATTCACCTGCATTCCAACTTCGGACTGTCAAACGCACTCACAGCCATGTAAGCACTTGCCAGCACCGCAGCATGAACAACATCAATGAGACCTGCACAGCTGGCGACAGCAAGACAATGCTTGACATTGACAGTACTGCATTTTCTTAAAAAAACACATCACAAGGACCATGTCTCACTCCAAATCACTGCCAAATAATCCTGTTTTCTCAACAGCTCTCTGTGTCGTTTTGCAAAAGCCCCTGACCATGACAGCATTGGTCTCACCGTAGCCAAACTGCTTCAGCATTTGACTGGACACCTGAAGCACGGCGGCGAAGGATCGAGGAGAGACACCCGAGGTATTTGACAGTATGTTGGGCTGAAGATTTTCGCCTCTGAATACATGACCAGGTCGAAGAGCCAAAAGAGCACAAAGGTGTGAGCCTTTTCTGTCAAAGTGATGTCACAAAAATGTGAAAGACTCTCTTATACTTTCTTTCGTACCAAGAATCTCAGAATCTCATAAATCTCGTAAGCTCTGGACCGAAGCAATCACCAAATTCATCAATGTGTGACCAAATTTCCAATGACCTTTCTCGCTTTGAAAGGGTAAAACACAACGAGGCAATCTGCATATCAAATCATCATCTTGTACAAGCCAACTGCGAGGCAAAGAGCATCACTTTGTGCACTGGATCTGGAATTGTCTCTCCAACCCGCTTGCCTAATTCATGACAAAGGATTGCGAGGATGTCGTCATGCTTCAGGTGCAGCCTGTCACGCCAAGGATCATGAATTCATGTGACCGTTGATGTTAGACGCAAGTACTGCAATCTTATCTTTGAGTCACAACCTCAACATCTCCATTTGGGGCATACAGATCTAAGGTTTCTTGTTCTAAATCTGGTACTGATGTCTTGGCCCTATTGCTACTAGCTGAAACCATGCACACAGGTGAGCTTAAGGCAGGGACAATGTGTCGTAGAGGACAATCCTCTTGTACCTGGCTTCAGTCATGAGTCATGTGACATCACTACATAACAAGGCCTTCCCTTTTTTGTCCAAAGGCGCACTTCCAAAAGCCAAAGAAATATGCATTGCTGTGCCTAGACCGATTGAAAAAGGATAGAAAAAGGTGAGCGTGCGACTGTGGCGGAGATTCAAGGATAAAATGTCGAGTTACCTCTTGCCTTTTGCATCACTCTTGTGATCTCATCTGAAACATCAACGAAACCAATGTGACGTGCCAGACCCAGATCGTTTGGAGCCGTCGATCTGAAAGAGCTTGGTCAAGGGGAAGCTCACCTGCAAAACTTCAACATCGCTGCACGGTCCTGCACGGTCTTCGATATCGTAAAGCGATTCAAGTGATCGCACAACCAATGCAGTAACACAATTACACAAGTTTGTGGTAAGCATCTGTCAATCATTTCATTTTGTTGACCAAGATTTTTGAAAACGAGTTTCCTTGAAGCAACCCGACTTTTTCGGACCCTGGACCCTCGAAACTTTGGCATTCTGGATCCGGATTCAGGCCTCTGCGGCCAGAGCCTCGATTTTCTCTTTCAGTGAAGCATCCTGCGTTTCTACGGCCAAACGTAGAAACAAGGCGATGTTTTTCGACTCCGTGAATTTTTCTACATTTGTACTTCTTGTTTTTCGAATTGACCTGCAGCGACTTGAACTCGTTGAAGAGCGGCTGGATGAGATTGGGATAAATCCACATGAAAGCCATCCTAAGCATAAAAAGATATAAAAAACACTCGTGCTGATTGATCGTTGGTTGGTTATTGTGCAAATTTGACGAAGCATCACACTTGTCTGTTTCTTTAGAAAAAACAACTTTAACACTGTCGATTTGAATTGTGGAATAGAAACACTTCTCTGACAATCACATTTCAGTACTCAGCAAACTCAAATCAAAGATTTCTGAGCTGCCAGCATCAAACATTGGACAAAACCCCAGAGATACAAATAGAAACCTGGACGCGCTGTGAATTTCTTGGACTAGCAGGAAACATGCCCTTGACTCCCTTGACTCCGATAGATTTCAAACAAATCAGAAATGACTTAAAACAATGTTTGCTCAAAGAGCATCTGCGCATATCTCCGCCTGCTCCAAAGTATCGCACGATCCAAATCAGCATCGGCCTCAGCTACGGCCCGAATTTGTCAAATTCACACGACTCATGTGACCTCCGGTAAAATCTGTGGCCCTCGACACCAGCAAGCCACCAAAGACGTAAGTCCTGAAACATGGAAACGGGCAAGAAACATCTGAAAGCCTGTGACGGCCTCGACAAGAATGTAGAAACATAGAGTGTGAAGAACTATTTCCAGCCTTGCCTTGGACATATTGATTTATGTTGATTCAAGCTCAGGATTCGACAAAACCTCACTCTTGATGAGATCTGTGATGAACAGCTTTACCTCGTGGTTGTGTGGTCCAGCAGAACACCAGGAGTTGCCAAATAAGTTTTTTGGGCACACTGTAGGATCGTTTTTTCTGGGAGGTACTGGATGTATACGGACCTCACATGGACAAACCTTGAGGCCTCACTGGATGGACCAAGGTGCAGTCATCTTGTTGAAACCATGCTTCTCCTGGAGGCATTTGCTCGAAGGATATTGATCTCGTGTTGAATCTAAGGCCGTTAACACAAACAAGCAAGATATGATGGATGCTTTCTCTGGTTAGACAGGGGTACCATTCAAATGTGGATTCAGAGTTCAAAAAATTACCAAGCAATCAAAAACAGAAGTCGCATTGAAAGCAAAGAACACCTGGAAAATCCGTGCATTCGTCGGTTCCTCCACCACAAAATTGGAATAGAGTGAGAAGGGGATGCTAATAGGTTTTTCCACCTCAGTTCAGAAAGTGAACATATCACAAGATCAAGGGTTGTAGGGACCAAGCAAGTGATGATATCCAAATATCTCCAATGTGGTTGGCAAATCTTGAACGCTCAACTCTGGTTGTTCCGGAAATTTTCTCAACTGGCATCTTGTCAGTGATTTTAGTGCCGTGCCCACTGCAGGAGGAAAAGGAAAAAGAGGGTGCAGCTGTACTCTGCCTCCAGAACTGCAAAGCATCAAGTGTATGAACTGCAAAGCCAGATGTATAGCCCAAACACTGAATACATTCATGATCATTTAAAAAAGGTCATTCAAGAGTATCCAGTTGGTGGTTTCAGCCCATTTAAAAGATATTGCTGCAGTTGAATTGGATCATTTCCCCAAATGGGGAGAAAAATGAATTCATGTTTGGAACCACCATTTAGCATCTAATCAAGAAATTGAATACCATTTCTCTTGATATTTTTTGAAGGTCTATTCAATATGCTTACTGTAATTGAAATCACGGTCTGTAAACATGTTTCTGTCCAATATCTCAAACGTTTTTTTAACAGAATCATAAATTGATGAGTTGATGCATGGACATCATGGAGCAAATCAAAACAAAATCGAGCAAAACACCATTTGCATTTGGCCGGCACGTGGCCGTGTTTTCTTGTGCAGTGCCTCCGCTCCAAAAACGCTCACCTCGAAACGACGTCGGCTAAGTTGAATAAGTTGATACAAGTCATACATGAAAAAAGATCGACCAAATTGATTTCGTCTCTCTCCTTGCTCATTTATTCCGTGATATCCACGTCCACTAAGTTTAGCACTGCATAATGCCACAACCAAGGTGTGATGAGGAACAATTGCACCTCGACATTTCCAAATGGATCAGGTTTTTTGCAAAAAAATGTGGCCAAGTTTGCTGAACCCGGTGAACTCATTCTACCATACTGGTGAAGGAAAGTCAAATTGATGCAATTTTAGCACCACAACGACGAAATCGGTCATCTTGTTGTGCCAGTGCAAGATTCATGTCACATTCTCTACTAAAATTAATTATGCATATCTGGTGGCCGGAGGTTGTGCTTGGCATTCATAGACTTTACCAACACTTTTGGCCAATCAATAGCGCATTGGCAATAGCATGCCCGAATCGGTGCCTTGTCAAAAATGAAGCTTGCCCAATCCTTCACAAACCCAAAGATCCGCTTGTCCTTCTGGTACGCCTCTGGACATTGCTGCATCTTTTCAGCTGACCACTCGCTGCAAATGCTAGAACTGACATGCATACATTCTCGCTGACTCAATATTGATCTCTGACTGAAACATCTTGAAACAACTCCTGCCAGATTGCTGGTCGCTCTCGTATGAGTTGTCAGAACCACGAGAAACAGCTCAATCTCCTCTTGAAATCTGCCTTTTCCTATTTCATTCCGAATCCCAAGCCACCTGAGATTCCAAGAACTTGGCTTCATCTACCACCCCTGCGCACCATGGCGTGTCATGAAATCCAGAAAGTCAAAGTCTTGGAAGCCATCGAAAAGGGTGTCGAGAAGCTCTAAGCATTCATCAACTTCAGATACACATCGTATGCACTGCATATGGGGATATGTTTCCAATCTTTGTCATGGCTCATGTTCTGATTGCGGAGTGTTCTGATCAAAGCCTCGAAATTCCTCCGGCACTGCAGTGTCTCGATTCCTCGAACAAAAGAGATGAACAACATTTTATCAAAGCCCTCGCCTTCCATCGACTTGATATCTGATCTAAGACTGCAGCTTCTGGAGCTGGCGATACTCTAAGTACTGCTCAAAGAAGTGAAGTACCTCCGACAAAACAAACATGAAGCTTCATGGAATCTGCGTGATCAAAGCTTCACGGCTTAGGTTTGAATGAAAGCCGAGTCACAGAAGAGAAAATCACGAATGCCCAAACATAGGGCCTTGGATGTGCAGTCAGTGATGTGTCTTCAGCGTCGTAGTTACGAAGTCATGAGGTCATGAATTTCCCGTTTCAGGTTCACAAAACATTGCTGATTTCAGCATAGTAATCCGTGTTTCTTGGATCATCTTCTGAAACTTCCATGCAACTCCACTAAGCTGCGAAGAAACCAACTGAGATCCTGTACCCTCCTACTGCAGGTGCCTGGGAGAGCCACAAATTTGGTTGTGAAGTAGCACTATGCATTCCAACCAACTCTTTTTCTTAGAAATGCAAACAAGAACATGATCACAACAACAACAACAACAACAACAACAACAACAACAACAACAACAACAACAACAACAACAACAACAACAACAACAACAACAACAACAACAACCACAACGACAACGACAACGACAACGACAACGACAACAACAACAACAACGACAACAACAACAACGACGAGAAAGAGGAGAAGGAGGACAAAAACGTGAACAATCAGATGCACACTGCACACCAAGAGCGTACAATCCTGAAAAGGCCACTTATCTTGAGCCTCCTGCCATGCTGCCCCTTTGGTGCAGCTACGAAGGAACAATTCTGAATGTAACTTGGGCATAATCGGTCACAGCCACGCAACCAGACACTTACGAAAAGCATCGAAAAGCAGCCCAGCAAAAAGTTATTCTTCACAACACTATGAGCAAGCAGTGACTCGCTGTTCGATTTCACCGTCATTTTAGCTCGAATTTGAGCAATATCAATTCTCTGTTGACTTTCGAAAGGGTTTGGTTTGCAAAGCATCGAAGCAAAGACATTTTTCGGATTCAAACTGTCCGTTCCACGCAGTGAACTGTTTCCAGGTCAGGAATAGCAGAATTCGTTTCAATTCCGTCTTTCTGCAGCTCCCAACCGGGTCATCTTTGCAGCTCAGTGGAAGTTCACTCGACATCTCTATCATCCTTTATGCAGCAAAACAACGAGAAAAAAAGATCTAAAGATTCATAACAATACAAGTTGATAGAACATGTGTGAGTACTTAAATACAACATGTATACACACAGTACAGATATCAAATTGGCAGCCAATTCCACAATCGGTTTGCAATTTCCACAAATTTCTCGTGTGGAAGGCACACTTTTCAAGCCAAATATCTGAGAGGTAGAATTGGACCGGCTCTGGCTGAACTATACAACTCATCTTGAAACGTGACACCAAGTTTCAATGAGAACTTTGGAACAGAAAAATGTGAGAGCTATATGAAGCTGGTTTCAACTCCATGAAGTTGCCGGTATCTGTGAACTATCTCGGCACCCATTCCTTATCACACATTTTTGCCAAACGAGAACCAGCTTG
The DNA here is from genome assembly GCA_000507305.1 of Breviolum minutum Mf 1.05b.01. Classification (NCBI taxonomy): domain Eukaryota; class Dinophyceae; order Suessiales; family Symbiodiniaceae; genus Breviolum; species Breviolum minutum. The sequence goes on along the minus strand of DF239925.1, from coordinate 61,396 downwards.
ATGGCAGAGTTGGAGTTGCAAAAAGTTTCCAAAATCATGTTTGGGTCATTCCTCTTCAGCTGGGAAGGGACTGATGTTTACTGTAGTGGTTTGATATGCTTTGATATTGCTTGCTCCAGAAACAAACCTTCGCATATAGCATAAGAGCACTGAAGATTTTTATCCTCATGAAAACCTATTCTGATTTCTGATCCAACAGGATTGAGCCTACCAGAGAGTACTACAAAAATCTCCTTCAAATGACTTCCAGTCAACAACAGTTCGAATGCCTTAACAATAACCGCAAACGATCCTGCAACCTAATTATTGGCTGTTTTTTTTGCAACTCCATTTAAGCCATCTGATTGGAGTCTGGCGAATTGATAGCTGCATAGCTTGGCGAAAGTCTGGAAAACTGAGTTTCCGATTCTGACTTTTCCGTTCTTCGGATTTTCCTGTGAAACTTCTGGCATGAGATCACCTTTTTTTAGAAAGTACCATAATATGCCATGATCATGGCTGTCAAAACTGAGAGAACTAGTGGCTTGGTTCACATTGAAAGAAGTACAGCGATAACATGTTCAAGTGTCATAGATCATAGATCATATGCTAATATACTAATATCTCCATATCAGCAAGGGCATATCATATCAATGTCATGCCCTCAAAGCATTTGAGTGTGCAATAATGCATGAATGCTTGATCGATTCTCAGGGTACTCTAGGCACAAACAATCGGTGTTTCTGTGTTTCTGGGGTTCAGCCTTCCAAGACGTGGTCTGTCGGATCTGCCCCATCAGGCTGCAATGGACAGGTGGTCACCTGGGTGCTATTCCCATGATGGGACCAATCGGACCATCAAAACACATCCTGTTGAGGTCTGAGCCAAGGATAAACGACTTCCTGTGAAGCCCAGGCCTAAGTGAAGCAGTGGCGGTCCCAACGGGGTTTTCGAGGAGGTGCTACGAATTTGTAGTCAAATTGTGTTGGAGATGTCTGTTTAAATCTTTGCCTTGCTCATCTTTTTGAAATACAAGGGAAGTACACAGTATACTGTATACTCATTGATTCATTGAAGGATGTAATCTTTCAGATCTGGAAGGCTCAAACCTCTGAGTCCCCCAACCGCAAATCTGTTGATTTGGTGGGGCCACCTGAGAGTGGACCATGCCCAAAGCTGGGTCAAGCTGGTCGATGTCCATAGTGCCATAGCTTTTCAGCAAATCTGAGGCTTCGAACAAACCTCCGTGATCGAGATGCCTCACATCGTCCAAATGAAAAGAAGCCACTTAGTTCTCCAGAACTTTGGGAACAAAAAGGAAAACTCTAATACTTGGTTGTGTCACTGTATCACCAAATTGAAGTGAACAAGGCTCATTAGAGATCATTGTCAGCAATTAATCGAAGATTCGTATTTGTTGGCATTTCCAAGAGCATCAAAGTTACCTAAACCCTCTCTATATCTGCCTCAGTGATGTTTGCTCCAACCCCCTTGCCTGCATTCCTCGAAATTCCAGGATTTTACCTTCACAACTGCATGTTTTCGAAATCAACAAAAAATTGAATAGAATTTCCCATTGACCAATTCCATGGTCAATTCCTAATAGTGGTACTTGGGACTTCTCCTGAGAATTCAGCTTGCTCCAAGCGAATCGATCTGAAAAGATGTGAAAAGACCATTTTCCTACTCCTGGAGCATCCTAAGCCCCTCTGATTTCTTGCCTTTTCTCTAACACATCATCTTAAAATGTCCTGAACATCGTCCTAAACGATTGAAAGATTTCGGCGCCGTGCCACGCCTTTAGAGGTCACAAAGGCAATGGAATTTCCCAGATATGCATCTCGGCGATCTTGTTCCACCAGCAAAATGTATCTCGCCGCCGACAATGGAAAGGAGGAAAGTATGGAAAAGGTGTATGATGTGTAGCAGCCATTTATTACATCATCTTTGTATATTTCACAATCTTCCAAAATGAAGTAAGTTAATGGACAACTGCAGGCAAATTTCGAAAATCTCCCATCACGTGCAATACAAGGCGTGGCATCGATGGACCTTGCAAATAACTGCAGTCAAACTCTGGTGCTGAGGTCGCGACTCGTCATCGTCCAAATCATATGGGCCCGCTGGATAGCCTTGTACCACACCCTTCTGACCCACCCGCCCGCTCAGGAGTGGTGTGATGCTGTGATTGTGTTAGACTATCAGTCAGTCTAGGCGCCTCCTTCAAATCCATATCGTCGTGTTGACCCATCTCGCAACCTTATGTTGAAACACTCGGGCCGTGTATCTTCAGGTCAGGAAGTGGCTATATAAGCAGCAGCTGGAAAATCCCCACACCTTTATCCCTTGCAACTAGACCCTTTGCAAATCACAAGTCCAGAGTTTGTTCTCAATGTAGGCAGAATATGTCTGAATGTTTTCTTAACATGTAGAGGCTGCCTCTGCCGGAGAAATTCTCAAGAGATCCAACACCCACAAAACAGCTCTGCACAGTCCATTCTCTGAGAAGATTGGCCGTAGCACCAGCTTGTCTACGGCAGAACCTGTCATCAATTTGGATAGGTGCACAGAAAAAACACCTAAACAATCCTAAACATATTTGATCATTCAGAAATCATTCATATCATCTGCATTTAGTCTTTTTTGTAGCTGTAAACCGTCACTTCTGTGGTGGCTTCACTCAACTCCTGCCTATGGACCCAAGGATGGATGACACAGCCATAGGACCTGTAGCGACTGCAGGACAAAGTGTTTTGTATTAGGGGGTTCTCTTGGTAGAAGCAGAACTTGCTTCCAATGATCTGAAATCTGGATGGATTTTGTGGTGGCTCCAGGGTTGCATTGCTTAAAGATCTGCGCTGACCATCTTGGACCAGTGACTGCCGTCCACCGGAACACGCTCGAGATAAATTCCAGTGAGTTGGCTCCTTGGAGTGTGATTCCAATGACCAAGAAACGGAAACAAGAAATCGACTCAAAAATATCAGATATCCAAACAAATCAAACAAATCCTTCTAATCTTTTCACATTCTGCTTTCAAGCCATTTCAGAATTTGTACTCTTCTTTCTCTGAGTGCGGCACCCTTCAAATTGTAAGCCAGTAATTTGACTTCCGATCGGCCTTCGCTTAGCGGCTTAGCGAATCGAACAAGAGAATTGTAAGACTGGAATTTCAGAATCGACCTTGGCGATTTCCAATTTCTCTTGGCTCCCCGGACGCGATCAATCTTGTTCGATTGGTCGCATCATGCCCTTGAAGAACGATAATTTGACACCTGCAATGACGGGACTCTGTGCTTGTAAAAGAGCCCCAAGATGCAGTAGAACAAAGGATGAATAAATGAACAATACATGTGGCGGTAGGAGTTGCAACATCATTTTGGAAGTTTTTGACAGGTAAGGCTTGCAGGGATTTCTCAGGTCCGCACTCTGAAGTGTAGAATACAACACTGTTTCCGACAAACCTGAAATGCACACATACCAAGAAGGCTCGCGAGGCTTCCGGAAGTATGTTGAAATTCCGCAATCTTCTTGAATTGAAGAATAGAATTGTGTCCAAACGTTGAAAAGCATGTTGTTCACATCATCTCATTCCACGTGCAGCTTGTACCTGCGCCTGATACCAGTCTAACACAGCGACAGAAGTGAACTCTTGAGCTTCCCAACGAGTCTCGTTCCTCTTGTGCCACAGCCAAAATAATTTCGTCATGATGCAAGCGCCAACTTTTGTGTTGGAAACCACCTGGGCACAAATCAACATAAATCAACATAAATCAAGAAGAAATCAATCCAGGAATACATTCAAGCACACATCTCCGACATCTCTCTCGCATGTCGAATCCAAATCCATCAAATCCATCAAATCCATTGCATACATTCCACATCAAAGTCCACAAGAATGGAGCCAACATGAAACGATGAACCAACATTCTTTCTGAAAAAAACAAGAGATATTTCTCTTTCGAATGTCTTTTTCGACATATGTCAACTTCGCAGCCCAGGTCTTTTCCTTCCGGTGCCTTGATTGCCGTAGAAGTGCTTCTTACCACTTCTCAGCCTGAAGTTTTCCCGTCATTTTCACCATGGGATTTTCACCATGAGATTCTTCGGATCCAAGGCCACGGCTGCATCTCGACGCAATCCACGGCGTTGCCCACCGAACCGGAAATCTGTTTCACAGCGCCCTGGAGCTGCGAGGAGAAAAAAATGTACAAAACGTAACTTTATAAACCAAAAAACATGAATTCATTTGAATCTAAATCATTCATATCAATCATATCAATTCATGTTTCTGTCACCTAAAAATGACAAATTCCGTAAATGTATACCCTTTTCATGAAATGTTTGGAGTTTTTGGAGTTTTTGGGCCTTCAAAGGTGCACTCCAATACGCCACACCCGGCTCTTCCTTGGTTACGGGACGGAGACACAGAGGATTGACACCAATTGAAGCCTATCGAGGCATTGTGTTCATTGGAAAAAAATGATTTGCATGCAAAAAACAACATGATATTTCGGATCTCTCAAATACAAGAAATTCGATCTTTACGTTTTATGCGTTTTGGAACCTTTCAGGACCAAGATACATCGAAGAGTGTCAGTGTGTCAGACTGAGCCTACAAGCCAAGAACTTGTTCAGTGCAATGTGTGTTTCGTCCCGTCTCCCGAATTTAACCATCTACACTATTCCGATCTGCTGCATTTTGGTGGAAGGAAACAGGGGTCAAACGTGCAAGCACACGGGGTTTCATGCAACTATTCTGGTAGAATCTGAACAAAAATCAAGCTCCCGATATGATATACGATATAATATCATGAGATATATGACATGGTATGTTTTGATACACATTAAGTTAGCACCTCGACTCATTGACCTTAAGGCTTCGATGATATCTGAAAATTGTCACCAAGAACCCTCGCACCTTCCTCCGATAACCACCATTCTGCCGGCTCGTGGCAGATGGGGAGATGTCTGTATCGGATGACCATGTCACCTGCAAATGGCAAAGAACAATTTTGAAGCTCGGGATGATGAACGATCTGGATCCAGGACTAGCTACACAGCCATTCATCAAAGAAATATTCTGAAAACCACTGTGCAACATAGTCAAACACAATGTGACATGTGACATTTATTCTAAAAGGTTCTATGTACAGGATTCATTGGCTCCATTGTCTGAACTCATGGATAAACATTGGGAACATGACGCCCAATTCGTGAAACACTTCAAACAGCCATGCTGGCCAATCACTCGACATTCCGCAGCACCTTCTCATGGTCACTGTCCTTGCAGATTGTCACATACTTGCCGGGTGGGCTTTATAAAGAATTCAGGACCAAAAATTGCGATGGCCCGATTGCACATTGCACAAACACTCCTATGGTCCTAACGATTTCAATGTGTCTGATTGTCTTTTTGAATTTTACTGTCAAAATACCTGGTGCCAGGATCAAGCGATCAAGTCCTTTTCTTCCAGCCATGGATGCCGGAGGCAGCCTGGACTGCAAAATTGCAGTGTCCACCAAAACAGAGTTTGAAGATCCACTCAGTTTGAAGGGGAATTAGGTACCCACGGAGACTGAAATTGATGACAGCTGTTATCTGATTCCGTGACTCAGCGCACAAATGGCGCCTGATTCATTGAGACGATCAGCAGGATCAACACAAAGCAGGCCTTTCCTCATGTAATATGGTCAGTCATCTCATGAGCAGAACTGTTGGAAAACAAATGAACATGAGGACTTTGATGAACATGCTCCAGTTACAAACCTTTTGCTGCCCCATCAAAGGAATATCAAAATATTCATGACTGTACAAGTTGCAGTTTCTAAAAATGCAGTCACTGCTTTTTGAATATCACTCTCTACTTTTGTCTTCTCTCTTTTGCTAGAAGTACTGTTCACGTGAGCCGCACATCTCTGCAGAAATGCAATACACAAACAGATCCGCAGGTTTGCATTGGATGTAGCTTTCTTATATGCAAACATGGACAAAATTAAAATATGTCCATTGGAACTGGATTGAGTACATCATTGAATCATTAGCTAACATCTCTCAGCTAAGATCCCTGACACCATATCCTTTGCTTCCTCAGATAATCTTTGCCAAGCCTTGGGATTTTCGCATCACGTTGCACACTCGACTTAGACTTGGTGCAATACTTCTGAGGTGCCAAGGTGCCAACGCCTTGAGGGCTCAATCGTTCACGTGTAATCCGCTTGATATCTGCTACGCCTCCAGCTTTTTTCCATCGAACATCACCGGAGATTCAAATTCTGTCGTTTCAAAGGCGACTTCTACTGGAGAAAAACTTCAGTCTTCTGTGTTGAGTTTTGGCAAGACTAACACCACCAAATGATACTCAAACGGCTTCAAAATGCAGTTGGGAACGGGAGGTGCCTTCAATTTCAAAAGGCAAGCGACCACAAAGCCTGTCGGAATTTGTGAACTTTTGTCAGTTTGGTGAATCGAAAGATTCGAAAGAATCAAAGAAACATCAAAGAGGCGCACATGACGTAGAGGAGCACCCCGAAGCTCCAGAAGTCAATCCGCCTGAAGATTTGAGTCTTCGACGCTTCGATGAAACATCAAACGACACGGCAGACAACAAGGCGCACTCGTCATATTGGCCCGTCAACACCTGGCATGTGCACCAAGTACTTTGCCGGCTTTGGCAAGTTTTTGTCCATTTTTCCAAGTAAATTACCAGGTGAAACACTGTTCTTCGTATCTTGACTTTTTCCAGTTGACACCAGAGCCCTAGTGAGCGATGTTTCTCCACAGGTTTTGCTGTACAACATGAACTCGACAGCTTTGTGGGGTCTCTGAACTAGCTAAAGAAATCTACAGCAATTCTTCCAAAAGGAACCATCATCCCATCAACTGTATCAACATATATCAATTGATTTTGCATTGCTTGCCGGGATGTACTGCTGCAAAAGGCCTCAGGCGCCAAGTAGTCCAAAGTTCCGCAAGCTGTCATGCCTTCCAGGAGTGCCAAGACTCTGAAGTGCAACACTGTCATATCATTTTGTTGAAGACATTGATCTAATATGTTCAGAATCTTCCGTTCTTTCAAGATGAACCTTCCGAACCTTGAGATTCCAGACATTCCCCAGATTCCCACGCCTGCGTCCTGTTCTCCAACCCTCTTCAGACATTTGGACAAACCAAAGTCTGCAATCTTTACATCATGCCTCAGCCAAGGCGAAATTTTGTCATGTTCATGTTATTGGCACTTGGGTGCGTGGGATGCGAAGAATGTCAATGAATGGGCTTGATCCATCTCCTTGTGCCGCAGTGTAAGAGCCGACGTATAGGATTGACAAGCAGCTTGTTGCACCCTATAAAACCACATATCAATTTGAAGAAAATCATATTGTCCAACTTCTGCCGCAAAAAGCATGCGGCATGCACTGTTTTAGTCTCAGTGTTCGCGCCCAATACCGTTGGCTAAACCATGGGTGGCGTCGGGTGCGCCACTGTTCAAACGGGACTACCCAGTTGACTAAGCTGTTAAGATACAGGTGGATTGGTTCCATCAGGTCATATTCAACAATGCCACAATGCCTCTTCACTTTGTCCGACTTTGTGCTATGTCTGTCGACAACAAACACAACCTGCAGACACAATCCATCTGAAAATAAGTCCTGGGAGTGTGTACGTGCCTCTCATGGGCTGAGTTCTAAAATTTGGATCCTCCATGTGCCCAACTGGGATGTTATGACTAAGTTGAAAGACAGCTGCCACAAAATGCATCAACGTACATGAGTCGGACATGGTTCATGGAAAGATCCCTGAGCTAAATGTTCCACGGCGAACGCGTGGTGCTGTACGACAATGGAGTTGGCCCATCAGATGGAACTGGACCTGTGACATCACATCTCCTCTCAAGGAAAAGAGGGGAGTTGCAGACTTGCCCAGGCTGGTTGAGGTTCTGTGTGTCCCTTTGGACACACCGACGAGCACTACCACTCTGCCTTCCAACCGCAGAATTCAAAACCAGGTTGATGCGTTTCAGAGCTGGAATCGATGGCATAACTGCTGGATTTTTCATAACTGCTCCTTTAACAGCACATGTATAAAGGGTTTTTCATGAATCCACCAGTTCAAACCTCCTTACACGTAGCTTTAGAACATCTTGTCAGCTTCCAGCTCAACAAAAACTGTCTCAGACGCCATTGCGCCACCAACTAGGCTGTAAACCTCTCAATTCTCCGCTGGCTTGTGATACACTCCGTGGAGCAAGATGTGGCTGTGCTTCACCCTTTCGCCATCCACTGAAGATTCCACAAGAGAGCAGCTCCAGAATCTGCCCCCTGAAATCAACCATAACCATGGGTCATCATCATCATCATCATCATCATCATCGTCATCATCATCCTCATCACCATCACCATCACCATCACCATCACCATCATCATCATCATCATCATCAATCATCATCCTTTTGATACAAAGCACATAACATGAAACTTTTTGGATGTCATGGCTCCTTTAGTACTGGAACTTTCTGAACAAAAGAGAGGAATGTTTATTGAAACAGGCTGCCGGATCAAAAAAAAATATTTAAGGATCAAAAAAAATTATACTAGAAGGGATCAACCACAAATTTTTTCGGGATCAAAAAAAAATTACGCTACACGAAAACTCCACTGGGAGCGTGTCTCTGCGTTCCTGGCCAGATCAAAAAAAAATTATTAGACCCGGATCTCTGGCCAAATACGACATGAAAAATTGCACACAGTTTTGGCCAGGGGCACATTCCGTCAAAATGTACGAAACACACCATGCTCGGACCACTGTGTGGCAGGCTTTAGTTGTTGTTGATGTTGCTGCTGGTGGTTGTTGTTTTTGTTGTGGTGCNGGAGGACCAGAAAACCTGGAGGACCTGGAGGACCAGAGGACGTGGAGAGAGGACCTGGAGGACCTGGAGGACCAGGAGGACCTGGAGGACCAGGAGGACCTGGAGGACCAGGAGGACCTGGAGGACCAGGAGGACCTGGAGGACCAGGAGGACCTGGAGGACCAGGAGGACCTGGAGGACCAGGAGAACCATGAGGACTCGTTTTTTTTTGATCCTTAATTAATTTTTTTTGATCCTAAATTAATTTTTTTTGATCCTAAATAAATTTTTATTTGATCCTCATGCCTTTATTGAAGTCGATATTGTTGATGGACAAACATTCTACATCACTTCGGATGAAAACAAAGAAACATCTCTGTAGCACTCTATCGAAGTTTCGGAAATTTCCCAGTCCTTTCCATCCCATCTGGCATATCCAATCTGCGCTTCATTCCACGTGCGCGCTCTGAGAGACTCGCGCGCAACGCTAAACCCTCTCGAGAGATGCTACGACTGGTGCTGCGTTGTAAAGAGACTGTTTCGAAAAAGCGACGCGGGTTCTGCCAAAAGGAGTACCTTACATGACAGCTCCCAATCTTTGTTTCTTACTTTGTTGCTGTTGATTCAATCGGAAGATAGATACGGCCCAAATGGCAATCCAAGATTTACTATCAAGATCTTGAGGGGGAATACTATCTTCCAATTTGTTCTTTAAGAATATAAGGATTTCAGATCTGAATTGCCATGGCACGTCCAGAAGAAGCCAAAGAAGAACGATAATGATCCAGCGCCCAGAATGCAAATATTTTTCATCGTTTCACCCAGTCGGATCCTGTCTGGATCCATATGAGTGCCGGAAAAAGTCATGCCGCCTGGGAGGGACCGCACCACAACGACATCCACCCCGATGGCAAGTGAAAAAAAACACATTTATCGTTTATTTGATATAGCTGATATGAATCACTTAACAAAACAATCCAAAGATTCACTTCAAAAGAGCACCTGAGGTGAACGAAAAAAATCAAAACAAATCCTTGAAACTGCTCATTGACTTCCAACAAAAAGAATCCAACATGATGCTCCCCTTCAAATCAAGATTCTACCAGTCAGTAATTTATCATATTTCACCTACTTTTAAACTTGAAAGGCTTCAAAATCCCTGAAATGCTTTGTCATGCTTGGTCATTTTGGAAGACAGTTGATCTTCAACCATTAAATCATTAAGCCATGAGACTTGCAGCAGCACCCAAATGTGGCAGGTCCAGTTCTTCATAGGTGTCGCGACAAAGCAGAGGGCCCAACTTGTTGGCCGAGCGTTCAAACATGCCACCGATGTACATGCCACATTTCCTGAGACAAACATTTTCTCTTTAGCTTGTCTTCCACGTATGGCAAGGTCTTGGCGCATCAACTTATTTCCAATTGAAAGAGTTGTTTGCCAAAAAGATGCAGAAAACTGGAGTGATGTCTGCTTTCATACCCACAAGGTCTGCATACATCACACACATGGCTTGCTGGCATACTGCCTTTTCCGCTTCTAATGCACTGCTTGATCAACTGCTCAATCTGCTAGCAGGAGACTTGTCAAAGAGCGCAGACATTGGCGGAAACTGTATCAAACCAATTGCGATATTTACGCCCACATCAAATTTCAACTCCATGTAGATCGGAATCCTTGGACATCACATGCATAGACATGGCGGAATGGGATGAAGAGACTCCGCAGGGCAAAATGCTGAAAAATGCTGAAAGTCAAAATGCCTTGGCACTGGCCTCCAGATTGCTGGCAAGGATCTCTCCGTCACCCAGAAACTTCTCGACTAATGAGCCTCCACGGCTTTTTTTGGGAAGGTTTTTGGGTTAGGTGATCCATTGCATGCAAAGGAACAACTCACAGTCATCCAACAAGACCGCTGCAAGAAAAGTTGGACAGGTAACGCTGTGTCGTATATACATGTAATACTATGATACATACATTAGAGAAGATACGAGTATTACACTGTGCCTATCCCCTCTACATTTCAAATACCCATCAACTCCACAATAACAGGAATTAAAACCAGTCACTGATTCCCTTCGATCGATACTGAACCACCAACAATCTCATGAAAACAAGTTGAATAGACTGAAGTTCTTTTCAACTTCACCGCATGTTCGTCCTTTATCGAAGTAAGGTCCATTTGCCTGTTGGCAGCTTTTGCTTTTGGTTTTTGGCCTGAAGATGCTCTGGCAATCTTGCTATCCATCAGCACAGAAATTACTCCTTGCCCACCAGCGGGCAAGGCAGATCCTGAGTTCAAAACAAGTTGTGACATGAGATGATGTATATGGACCATATGGATGGTAGCTGCGAGAAAATCAACCTGCTCCTTCGAAGCAATGTGAATGCTGCGGCTGAGGCTTGCGATTTTGCTGAATATCACCAACAAGTGGATAGTGAATGCGAAGAGAACATATCAAAGCAATTGTATCATGTGACAATATGTGACATATCATACAAATTACACTGTGGCAAATTCAACTCCCCAAATGGAGCAAAGCTTCCTTCGACCAATGTCAGCACGCCTACATCAGTGCCTACCACTGAGCAAAAGAATACACATGAGAAACATAGCAAAGTTAAGCCATTCCCATCATCAACCATCCCACAAAAAAATGCGCACAAGGATTCAAGGAAGGACTGCTTACATGTACAAGTATCATCAAGTATCACCGCCAGCCTCTGTCTTCACCAACATAAACATGGCCAGGGGTATCGGTCAGAATCTTCACCTCTGGAAACTCATGGCCAAATGCATGCAGTTCATGTTTTTTGGGAACAGTTGGTCTTCCCTTTGTACTTTCACGACCTTTTCACGTCAGACATTTGGGTATGCTTACAGCTGTACTCGTGCCTCGTAAGGATTGGGATTGGAACACACCACGTGAATGGCGATGGAAACATGAATCGTCTCTCCCATCTCGAAGTTCGTCAATTCCTGTACCGCAACTGGAGTTTCAAAATTGGAATCCATAGAGTCATGATTTCAGTCTAAGAATCAAAAGACCTGTCCAAGAGTGTTTCAGCTTCCGTTCAAGCAAATTCGACTTCTTTTTGCTTTGGATGCTTTGAGTGCACGCTTCAGGGTGAAGACTGAGAAATTGGCACAAAAAGACCCTGAAAAGCACAAAAGATATGAAAAGGATTGAAAACAACAAAGACATGATGAGCATCAGCCGTCTGATCCCCGCAGAATGTGGAGGAGTAGACAGGTGTGAACTTCACAAAGAGATACCTGAGAGCACTGCAAACAGATGAGATCACTAATGGGGACTCGGCCGCTTCGGATATCGCTATCCCTGAAATACACTAGAACGATATCCTCATATTTGGTAAAATGGAGCTCCACAAACGGGAAGAGTCTGCTCTCAACAAATACTTCCAGTAAAATTTCACCCAGAAGAATACTGGTTGCTGCAAGGTGCGCATTGAAACAACCGTAAAGTAGCAGCCCGGCACCAGCTATTTCTCGCCACCCCATGGCTGCAAAACTCTGTAACACTGGATCAAGACTTTGAACCGAAAAAGAGAGATCGCCAGATACAACAGACTCACAGTGATTCGCAGTCCATGAATTCATCCCTGCTAGTCTGAAAGCAACTATAGCAACTATGCATGATGCGCCCAAACAGAACTACATTGCAAAAGATTTTGTCAAGGAGACAGGGCCGTGCTGCGTGTCTACATCCGAAGGGATCAATAGGCCCGGGAATGGCAAATATTACAGTCCAATGCTGTGATTTTGACGGTCTTGACATCTCAGTCTTTCTAGTAATTATGTGAATAAACACTTGCACCATTTTTCCTGTGTGCGCCTACACACCTGCATCATGTACAATGTTTCAAGTGCTAGCTGCTAGGGTACTCCATGTAGCTTGGTGCGATTTTGTAGAATTTGAAAAAGTTCTCAGATTTCGATATGCTTCGACATGTCATTCCATGTGATTCCAATGCCAAAAAATGACCTCTTTTTGGCTCCGGACATCTCAGCACAGAGCGGTTCGGGTCCAAGGAAGGAACCTCAACCAATGGCGAGCCGTTGTGATTTGGATGGTCGAGCACCACAGTGCATCCATCCAAGTAGGCTATCCGACGCACAATCAAGACATTCTCAGGTTTGAGGTCTCGATGAATTACCTGTCAGAGTCGTCAAAGTTGATCTAGATATAAATGCATATACATTCATATCATATTACATATAGATAGTTGTAAACATGCAATGCACGCGTATATACTTATAACTTATAAGCGATCTTGGCTTCCCTTCTGAGACTTGCGGAACATCTTGGAGTCTGCCATGCAAATCTTGATTTTCTGCCATGTTATCGCGTGCAAAGCAATGTCCACCCACAGTCTATGATTTCATATCAGCTCTGATATAGCCAACCTATCACTTTGACAAGTTTTTTCAACCAAAATCCATCTTCAGCAAACACATCAAAACAAAAACTGATGCGCCTTGTGGGAATGCATGTAGGCAATTCCCGAGAGGAGATGCTTGGACACGTGCCTACCAATGACCACGCCGTCATGCTGTGAAAGGAAGAGATATTACTTTACGGTAAAGCGGAGTAAAAACATTAGTATAACGGAGCAACAACAAAACCTAGCCAAAGGAAGCTGGAGGACAAACTTAGTACCTCAAATGATTGAAAATTACATCAAGGCCAACCAGCAAAATATGAACCATCATTTTCAGTTGTAGAAAATCCAGCTGCGCAAAACCTGTACATCTTTAAAGTGTTGAGATGGACCGTTTCCCAGGGAGCCATGGACCGTGCTGGACCGTCACGTAATCGCCTGGAAGCAACTTCTGGTCCAAGACCTGTACCAGGCTCCAGCTTCCCATGCAAATCACCACCTGAAATCGAGGATACCGGATACCAGACCGATTTTTTTGTGTGAGAATAATTCCAAATGATTGCAAGGAATGTTACAATAGAAATCGCCTGAAATTTACCTGATATATCTGAAAAAAGTTGGAAGTTCACATACGCAAACAGCTGGGAAAGACAGTAAGGACAGTAAAGATCCTCATGTATGAAACTCTTGCCTCGTGCGAGGTCCATCACGATGAAGCAAAGGTCGCCTTCCCAAAACGCCTGCAGTTCCAAGGTCACCATGTGTAGAATCGTTTCCTAATGATTCAAGTAGTCTAGCCATGTCAGCCATGTCCAGTCACTCATCACTTTCAACCTGAGCAGTTTGCAAAGTGTGCAGCTTCTTTTGTGTCTCAGCCCTGCCTTTCATCGCACGTGGCCGACAAGACCTTTCCAAACTATGTACAAACTATATCTCATACGCAGATCAGATATTAGCAAAGATCAGCAAAGCATCAGACCTTGCCAATTGCAGTATTCCTAGATGGTCTTGGTGAGGCACCCAGGGTATGCCAATGGCAAAGGAAGACAAGGGCAGCAACAGAGTCTTGAACGGGACACCATCTGCAGCTGCTTTCGAATTCTGTCAGGCAAGTGAAACCTAGCTGCACGGTTCATTCACATGCCTGAGTTTAAAGTGGTTGCAAAGGATTTGGAGCAACCCACAGGGCATACCGCATACCTGGTGATTTCCCTTAGAATTCCTCCTCCTCTGGGAGGCAGTATCCTTCCGCTGACTGGCCACATTCATATTCCCAAGTGGGTTGTTGTCTCCCAAAGCCTTGGCGTCGTTCTGCATTGCAGAAGACGGGTCGACGATCGTATTTCCACCGTCGTTTTGCCAGTAAGGAACCTTGTCCCTTTCGCAGCCACCAATCTTGATCTGCATCCATCTCTTCTTCGATTACTGGAAGTGATTCCTTTCGACTGCGTCGATAACCATTCACAAAGTGAGGGATCAAAGATTGAGGAGCTTTAGCCATTTCTATAGCCTTCTCTCCATCTAAACCACCACCTCCCTGCAACAAGGCATCCAAGAAACTCCTAGACTCAGGCACCGGCTGTCCCACGGTGCCCAGACCAGGCCAACCAAGACGGGTACACAAAGTGTCTCTGGAAAGATCTGTTCCATCAGTAGCAATAGAGATGGAATCATCTTCAGTTGGTGCCCAACGAAGATTTGAGAGAAGTTCCCAATCACTGGCACCACTTTCCAACAAATCCCAATCCGAGAACTCCGCAAGTGTGGAGACGCTGGCTGACATGGCGTAAAACGCTGAAGGCAGAGCCAATCAGCTGGGACTTTGACACTTCGTCGTTTCGAGGTTTGCCTTGAACCAAAGTCATAAAATACAATGTGTCCAATCTGCATGATACTGATGCGTAATTTGAGCAACAATCTAAAAATGCTTTGAGCCTTCTATTGTTAAGGTGCTAGACCTAGTCACCAGCTCCTTCAATAGTCATATTGTAGCCAAACAAGAAAAAGTAAAAAACAATGAAAGACCCAAGGACTGCAATTGAGGCATCGAGAATAAGCCTCTTTTAAATTCACGATGCGCGGATGATGAAGCCTTAGCTTGAATCACAGCCCATCACATCGGAGCAACAGTTGCAAAACCCAAATCTAAAGTAAACAACACTCATATAAACATTAAACATCATATTATGCATCTGACCAAAGGACGTGTTTCTGTGTTTCTTTTACCCATGTCATAAGTGCTTCCAATATCTGCACCTCACATTCAAAAGTATCTCTTCAGCTTCTGAGTTTGGCACTCCCGCATGACACCGATTTCACGCCTGACCATTCGAAAAATATCTGCGGAAAACCAGAAAACCCAACCCCAATCCTCAAAACGCCAAATCGAATCTGCAAACCTCAAACTGGCCACGGTGCGCTCGCGTAGAGAGATGGCTTTCGTGTTCACCACCTGAACCAAACGGCAAAGAAAAATCTCGAAAGATGTTGGTCTTGTGGCTGTTGCACCATTTTTGGTGAAACCAACAACTTCAGCAACTTCGGATCTTCTGGAGAGCCAATCTGGGCCTAGCCATTAACTTTGATATTTTGACATTGAAGGTCTGAATCTTAAAGTTCCTGTAGATGAAACAAGTGCACAAGAAGGGAGCAGCGCATGCTCTTCCTGTGCAAGTGGAAACACTTCATGGCTTCAGATTGCAGAAAAAAACATGCAACGCAGAATGGCAGTGGCACAGATTGTCTCGCACCTTTACTGCGTACTCATTGCCAGTGCCAAGTCGCCTCAATGGCAGGCGCAGGAATTGTCAGCAGTTTCACCCATGTTGGCAAGTCGCTAGTCATGGCCTATCCAACGAAACTTCAAAATGATTTTCATTGATCATACTAAAATGCAAAAGATTTAGTGGTCTATGAATTATAGTGCCCAGGCGCTTGCAAGCAAAGACACGTCCTGCACGGGTCACAAAACAGGAGAAGACTGGAAGAAGAAAACTTGCTTTTGCAGAAAGAAAACTCCACAGGTGCCATGTTAGACGGTGTCCTTGAGACCCTCCGCCGAGCTCTTGTCCCAATTCGAAATTGTCATCTTTCAGGCCAAACCTGGCACTTGATTTCGAAGGTGGACATGTTTTCTTTGAAATGCCGTCCCTTTTAACTCAAAAAAGAGCACTCCAAGTTTCAACATGGAGCTTGTTGTGTCTTGGCCTTGTTCCCTCCGGTGGAAAAGCACTCTTGGGAGGAACCATCGCTCAACTCCAGGTTGCCCATAACCCCAAGAGGTCGGTTCTTCAATCAATCCATCTGCTTAGTGATCCATGCTGTTGGGAGGTGGAAAAAGCAGACTGCCGACTTCAGTGTCACAGTTTCATCACAATTTCATATATGATCTTGATCCTTTCTTCACTCCTCCAGCGTGCTTTGCTTTTGAGGGTTTCCGAAGTTCGTTGCTTTCAATATGCTCGTAGCATTTGTTGCATAGGCTGTGCATGGCCTTCATGTTTGAAGCGTTTTGAAAATGATGCCTGCGGCCAAAACAAACTTGGCGTAATGTTGTGGAAGCCCACCGAAACGGGTCAAAAAGTGACGAAGAGGATTCTCACTGAACAAAAACAAGAACAGCAATTCATGAGTTTCACATCCTCCAGCTGCATGTTCTAACCTTCAATTTCCAACTTTCAGGCTGAAATCAAAAATTGTCTTGCGAAGGAAGGGTATGCTCTGGTAAACGATAGAGAACCATGATAGTTCTTTTGTCAGTCAGGAATTCAATCTGTCGCTCAGTCACTGTGGGCTTGTTGCAACGTTTTCCGCCGATCGCTTTGCAGCTTCATCCAGCATTTTTTGCCTTGCACCGTCTCAAAAATGAATCGTTTGACAGAACATACCATTCAAAAGTGGTGAACACTACCCAGTTTCAGGTAAGGCCTTTTGAGCGTCAAAACCTGCAAGTCTATCATAATACTGGTTGGTTAATAGGCCTTTTAATTTCCAAAAAGGTAAATCCCCTATCAAATGGGGGTTGAATCCTCTCACGAACCCAACTGTGGAGGATTTTGACCACTGCTCATTTCCAGGGAGGATTTGTTCAATGCCCCAATCCCAAACAGTTTTTTCCCATTGGCATTCGCCAAGTCCCTGCAAAGGTTCCCTGAGATTCAAGGATTCAATTTTCCAATCGGAACGGCACTCTGCCAATGGATTTCCACACAGAACGCATCTATAATTCTTAAGAAATCTCTGACTGGAGGCTACATGACCATTCTTTTACTGGAAATGGGTCTGTCTAGCCTCAAGTGGCCTGGTCTAGTCGCATGGGGGTGACTTTACCAGCATAAAATTCTGGCATTGTCTAGCCCATGCTTCTTTCCAAAGTGCCCCTTTGGAGGCCCCTCGCCAGTCCTGGACGTTCTCTCCATCCCCAGGTCCCAGTACACAGCGCAACCATGTCAAAAAAATCCAGCACGCTGGCCCATACAGCCGCAACACTTTTTCGTGCCTTTGCCAGAAATCAGAAGGCGCCCTGCCAAGTCTCGCACACTTCTGCGCCAAATGGCTTTAATGTAGGCTCATTTTGAACGGAGCTTCGCTCAAAAAAAAGCCTACATTTGGACCGACCATTTTGAGCTACAGACTTTCAGCCTGAACGAGTTGCTGAAGGCTCAACGAGTCGCCTTCTTTCGGCCGCTGGGCACGCGGGCTGCGTGAGCGTGCCCGCGAGATCAGATCCTCGAGGAGGCCACTCATTTCTTCGTCCTTCTGTCGAAGAAGCTTGAGGCCCTGGCTGAGTTGGTTCACCTGCTGCTTTTTATCTTCAAGAGTCCGTTGAAGCTCTGCATGTCGGGAGTCCTTCTCATGATTGCTCTGCGACAGGCTGATCCCGCAAAGCCTGCTTTTCTTGGTTGGTTTGCTGAAGAGCGGCTCGCAATTGCCCGATTTGCTGCTCCTGTTGGTTGTGCAAGAATACACCCAAAGAATGGAAAACGCTTTGCTTGGAGCGTGGAAAGTCGGGATAATTGGCTGCAAGATACTGAGCCATAGCCTCTTTCATTGGGTCCAACTTCACTCCCCACTCTGTCGGGCCACGTACCACACCAGGATTCTTCATGTGTGGCGGCTGGGCATCAAATGCCTCTTTACAGACTCTGATATCCTTGTCTGTGTAGGGCGTTTTGGCTTCTCCGAATTCCTGCACACTTGCCATGTTTCTCCAAGCCAACTGCAATCTCGACTCATTGACTTGAGCCAAAAATATTGGAGAATCATCGGAAGGTCTGACTGAGAAAACAAGGGCCAAGACCATCGCAAAGTCCAGAAGCACCCTTTTCCTCTGGCTGCAGTTTCAGCAGAGTGAGACAGAGTTATGTGGCAGGGCCACATGGAGTCCAGTGGAAAAGTCATGAGAAGCCTTGCTGACAGCGGTATAACACCCAAAACCAAAATCATTTTCTTTACTGACTTTCGAGGGACAGTGTCATGTTTGCTGTGTTGTGCTCTGCTCCCCAGTACATCTTGCAAATTGCAAATGCTACCTCTTACATCATACCAAGACATTGAAGGAACTTCGGTAAACATCCGGGAAAATCATTCCACAATATTCTACATGAATACCGGCCTGTTCCCAGCTGAAAACTCCTTTTCCAAAGGTGCAGGTTTTGTGCTCTATGTTCCTCATCTGTCGTAGTGTGCTTCTCACAGGTCGTGAGCTCGTCGGGTTTGTGTCGGACAATATCTTCCAATGCTCCCTGAGAGCCTATGATAAAATGTTCGGGCATCCCAAATTTTCATGAAGGAGTGACAAGAATCTGAAAATTTAGATCACATAAAAAGGAAGACACAAACCAGTCCAGCAAGCATTCAACAAATCTCGGCCTAGAGTGTATTTGTCCGTGCTCTCCAGTTGTGCAATACAGGACAACATGGGAGACTGTGGCATGAAAACATCAAAAGCAATTGTTGGAAAGCAGGATGCTGACAGCCGACAAGAATCAATTTCTTCAATAAATAGTTTCAAGGATACACATGGGTACACAGTACACCGTAAAGGGATTGTAAACTGAATTAACCAGAGAGCTTTGTTGCTTCAATTGAAGTCCAAAGATGCTTCTGCAATCATTTTCTGCCTGAAAAGCATTTCCAGTTACACAGCGTCGCTGGGGATCTCGGTTTCAGGTTTGGACTTCTGTATGTAAAAAAGTCTACACATCCGGCCCTGTTTCAGCCAGAGGTATCGGTGCAATCTGTTCCTGGAGAACAGTATGACACGGCATCACACAGCGACCCACCGAGTGCATGAAGGTCCAGAAACATCAAACAGCAGTCACATGCCGAATCATTTGGAATCATTCCAAATTTGGAAAATGCGAAGCATTTTTGGTAGAAAGCTGAAGGCTTCGTGTTGACTGCGGCACATCGCCTTTATCGACGAGCTTTCAATCCAGGTGGTGGTGGACGTAGCCTCGGTTCTAGCGGCACAGAGTCGAAAATCTCGTAATTCAAGCGGATGGCATTTGGACATCTTTCATAAACTTTTCCCACCTTGAAGGGCGAAGATGAACGTCCCAAACTTCCCAGGCTACCCATCAATAATGAAGCCAAACATCTAATTAAAAATAAACCCAAAGAATACCCCAACAGCCAACGACATGATGGGTCGTTTTCTGCGGATAGGAGGTGTATGGGTGAGACATGTTAACAACTCATGCAACTTTGACCCCAGAACGAGACTGGGAGTTAAATGTAAAGAACAGTTGGCGGAACCCTGCAAAAAGAACCTTTTCTGAAACAACTGTCATTTGAGAGACAAATGTGGAACCTTGGTAAAACAAACTCAGCGAAACCTTGGTGGAACCATGCACAAAACCTTGGTGGAACCTTCCGCGGAACCTTTTGGCAGCCCAAAACAGATCTGCCCCAGAGAACCATGGAGAGTTCGAAAGCAATTCTGCCCCGAAACCTTTACTATGGCTGAAGACCCCAAGCTATTGCTGTTGGGGAAAAACCGCATTAAACCTTATATCTTGGTGCATGTTTGTGTGGCCATCTCAAGTTCCCCGACGCTGGTCCTTCAGCATATTGTCTGCTTGGGAGAACCTGCCTGGATCGACGTGTTGGTCACACTTTTCAATCAGGAAAAGGTGGTCCACAAAACACGAAACCATCAACGAAGCCAAAAACCCATCAGGGTATCAATCCTATAGCGAGTTTGTATACTGTACAACTATATCCATGTGATGTCTACTACGGAGAATAGCAAAGTACTTGATAGTATCTTCCATTAGCATGCCCATTGCATTTCCCTATTTTTCGAGCTTCACATGGATTTTGTCCCTAACCTAGTTGCAACCAGGCAACTTTTACCCAACCATCCAGTCTTGGACGGATTTAAACACACAAATCCCATGCGAACCTTTGCGGAGATGGATCTACACGTCCTCCATCCATGCCTAGCCATTCAGCTTGGGTTCATGGCACTGATGACTGGCATGTAATTACTACCTTGTAAGATTTTTTAAGGCAACTGGCGAATCAAAAAAGCTGTTCCTGTTTTGAAACGGTGAAAGCTTTCACCGGAAGCAGCCCACGCTGAGGAAAGAACAAATAGCACCAGCTCCCTTGAGTGCCTTGAAAAAGTGGTTGTGACATGACTAGCGGCTAGCGAGATCAAATGACTGGCAGATGGTAAAAGTGTTGGTAAAACGAACTGCCAGGTGCCCCCAACTGGATTTTGCTGCCATCGCGATGAGAGGCCTGGTCGTTTAGCACTTTGAAGTTTGTCAAACATGCCATGCATTATGCTTCGGAAAACTTCGGGGTTCAACCGTTTTCAAACCAATTCAAGAAACTGTGTGCAAGAACAAGAACATGATCATGCCTGCTACGTATATTGTATTATCAGCTTCTGGTTTCTCTCTGCCATCATTTTCTTAGACATAAATCTCTAAGCAGCAAGCCTCCATCACCCTCTTCACTATCTGTGGTACGTTCTCGTCGCACCTGTTCGTTTACCAAAATGTCTTGGGTGTCATGGGCTCCGTTGACAAGACTCAACTTCTGAAGCTCTGTCCTCGCTCTGTATGCTGGGCGACTTCTTCATCTGGCGCCAGAACAAGTGCTGTAAATGATGGATCCAACACCTTTTCGTTTAAACATGAGAACTAAGAACAAGAAGATAGACTATGGAAACATTGAGGATTCGTTTTGCAAACCTGTGACCTATGATTAGCATGGAATAAACAAAACATGATGAAACATGGGAATTGTCGGAATTCGGAAATCAATGAGGTAGTTACCACCCTTTTCCCCCACCTCGGTACCGGGTGGCGGAGCTGCCTGTACAAGTTTCACCCAGTCTCACATGACATTTCTTTACCCAAAATCATGAAATTGTCACGAATTCCAATAAGAGTTTGTATGAATCTTAATGTGTGTTTGATATGATTATATAATAAAATGATTCCACTATATCTTAATGCATTAATATGAGGACGATCATGCGGACATGCACAAATTGCTGACTCTATGCACTTACAACTAAAGTCTCTCCAAAAGCGATATCAAAAAAACGAATTCGAAACATATAGAATTTCAATGCAAAAAATGTCGATGGCTGTGAATCTGCAATAAGGGCAGCCTCTGCAGGTCGACTCTTGGCTTGCTCCTCGTGATCATGAGATACCATGAGAAGGCAGACAGTTTGTAGTATAGACACTTTATTAATATATAATTTTCAATGAATAATATCAAAAGGGGAGGTTGAACTACAATAATTCAAAAACGATTGGAGTTTCATTCGACCGACAGTGGACATGGCTCTCCTCGCGGAGCATCTTGCGAATCTCCTGTTGCATCAAGGGCCGCTGTAGAATCTCCTGGTTGGCCAAGGAAGGAGTCCGAATCCATTGAACTCTTCCACCAGAGTCGGTACATGGATCAATTCTTGTGACGGGATTTAATATCATAATGATCCTATTTTCAAAAAGACATGTATCATGTCATACCTTTCCTTCGATGAGAAAAAAGACAAGAGAAAAACCACAATGTTGTTTTTTGCATGGTCCTGCGCACTGGGCCGTTGAGTTTGCTCACGATGGAGCAAATCGCCACCTGTGCTTCGATGCCAAATCTTTGGACCAACAAACAACTCCTGCGACTTCAGCCAAAGGCACCCAATTGACGTAGCTCCGCCGAATAGCTGTTGGGTAACAACGGTGTAGGGCCACGCCTTGATGAAAATAGAGCGACATCTGACTATTGCAGCAACATGACATCCAAATGCCACAAATAACGACATTCTATCACAATACTGCAAGAATCAACAGCTGCGCGCAATCAACTGACGCAAATGCAACATGAGGCAACCAACAGTTCGATTCAAACATACTGTGAATAGATCAGTCCAAAACAGCGAGTTCTGAGGGCAAAACGTAATCTTCTGCACCAAAGATTGGAGACTTGTAGCCTGAAGATGTGTGATTTTCCCCGACACCCGTCACATCCCATGATCCATCTATATATACACATGCAAACAAAAGATATCACAAAAGGGAATCATAAAGACATTGGGAAGATCAATTTACACTCAGCTCAACTTTTTTGGATGCAAAAAAAAACTTCGTTGGAATTTTGGGTTTCCCAACATCGAAGGGAACTCTAAGGCAGGCAAGCTCATAAACCACGCAGCCAAGGGCCTTTAGCATCGCTGTTCATTGAAATCTTCTCGAATTGTGTCATTTTTTTTGAAAAAGAAGTAAGGCTGGTAAGGCTTGTGTACGTGAAAGCTACAAGAATGATGTTTATCTTGTCTATTTGTTCATGTGCGTCATTAAAAAAAGTTATGTTTCTATTCTCATCTTGCAACTTTTTCAATTCTGGCGATCCCTTTCTCCAGCTCCGAGGGCGTTACCCAAATGTCGCTACTGAAAGTATACGGTTTCTCCATGCCTTGGCGACAATTTGCCCTGCACAACTTTGAGAGTATCACGTATCTATGTAGTTCGAAATATACGTAATATATAGTATAATATAGCATATTAAAGATCTATGTTTACATATTGTTATAAGACAAAAGGCATACATCTTTTTATAATACTTGTCTCTGATATCATGAATTGGTGTGACGTTGACATTACCTGAATCCTGCACTTGTACATTGTGTGCAACGAATCAGCTCAACGATCTGTGGAGTCCAACAAATCTCTGGACTCAAATAGTAAGGAGTTCCAATGGTCGTCTTGGCGAAGGCACATGTGCTTTCCAAGACCTGCTCAATCAAACACTTTTTTGAGGGGTACTTTTGGGCAAAGACAAGATAGTATGAAAACTACACGAAAAGAATATCGGAATATTACTAGCAGTTCAAAAAGTGCGCTACATGACAAGGCAACAAGGCATCCATGCCTTTCTGAATTTCAACAAATCCGAGATCACATCGAGCCTTGGAGATACCGAAGTCTCCTATCCTTAAACGGTCCTGCACGATGAAACGACTTGAAACGAGGACTATGACATTAATGAATGGTGCAGACTTTCAAATGTGAGACGTCAAAGATCTGAAAGTCAAAGTGTTTGTTGTTGAAAATCGTCTCGTGGAAAGTCATGTCAACCCTTTCCGTTTGACATGTGCGTTCAAAGAAACGGATTCTAGCCAGTTTTCAAAACCATAACACCATATAACACACAGTGAACGCAGCTCCTTCGCAGTCAAGAAGAGATTTTGACTCTTCAAGTCTCTGTGCAAGACGTGTTTGTCGTGCAAATACTTGAGTGCCAAGGTGGCTTCCGTCAACCACCTGCGAAGGAGACATCATGGCACCACTTCGTTCCAAGTTTTGTCAGATTTGTGACTAAAATCGTTCTAAAGAATCCCATTCGTTCGAATTCTGACCGGACAAGATGTCGTTCCGACCGGAGTGTTGAGCTCTGGAGTAAGAGGTGAAGGCTGTCTTCTGTTTTGAATGAATTTACCAAAAATATTCGAAATACAGTAATAGCAATTATAGTAGTAGTCACAGGATGTCACAAAATTCGATTCAGGTTTTTCTTTCGTCTTGAAGCATCTTAAAGCACTTTGATTCACTTTGGATCGTTTCCACAATGCGCCCGAAGGCCTCACGATGCGATCTTCTGAAAAGACCTTCCCTGCTTGTCGCGTACGTTGGATCCGTTGATGCAGGTCTCCACCGTCGGCATAATCCATGACCTGCAAGAAATCTCAAACCATCGCCGTTTGGGATGCCTGGGGTTAGGGGTGCACCAGGTCTGCTTGGCATTCTATCAGGGAACATCTGAGAATATCTTAACATTCCAATAATTCAAAGGCTTTTCTCGTTGGAAACAGATTTGTACAGATTCCACACTCGATGAAACCGGTCTGATGCTGGGGCATGATATTTTCAATTATATAGTAGACTGTCCAGTCTCATTCCAAGTGGCAATGGCCAAGTTCCGATTCTCCGTGTAACTTTCTCTGTAAGACCTGATCTGTTGCTACTCACCAGGTGTCTCAAACCCAGGTCAAACAGTGCCGAAAATGTCTTATTTTGACTAAAAGGATTGAGACATGACACCATTAGGCGAAGGACAACAATGACAACAATGTTGAGCAAATGTTGAGCAAATGTCTACTTTCAGGTTCGGACACAATGTAAGGATGCTTGAGGGAAGACAAGACCCTCACCTCATTGATCGCATCCTGACGCCGATTCGGTTTTGAGTCTGATAGATTCATTTTTCACTGTTTCACTGTTTCACTTCATCTGAAGAAACGAAAAAAGAGAAACTCCAACGGAAGAATTGACAAAAACCTCATGGCTGAGCTGCATTGCCCAAGTGCTCCGTCCTTTCTCTGCTTGGTGTCCATTCTGCTCATGTCAATGATCTTCATAACATAGAGCTTGTTCTCTTTGTCCTGTCGCTGCCCCAAAGACGGAAGACATTCTTACTTTTCCTAAGCGAAGTATTCGTCCTGCACCAGAACAGCCTTGCCATAGCTGCCTCGTCAGGCATTACAAAAAAGTGACAAAACGTCACAGAGGAAAGCACAAGCCACAGTACACCAATTCACAAGAGAATGTCAAATGAATAAATGATACGGAGTCAATTGATGTTTTCTTCATGTCAATCTGTTTATGTTCTCAGAATTGGCACCTGAGCCAATGTCACGGATCTTTGTATAGCCTCTGGAGGATGTCGACTCTGACATCACCTGAGCGCTTGCCAAAGTGCTTTACCAGACAGCAAAGCGGAATTTCTCCTTCCATGCTGCCGCTTGCAATCCGCTTGCCATTGGGCCATTGTTGCGGATTTTGGAATTCTATTTCCAATTTTCAGAGTGTAAACTTAAACTTGGCCTAGCAGCAATGGGCATTTCTTGATTCAAAGTGGTGAAGTATTAGAATTCTTCGAGTGAATCTGCCCAAGATGTTCAAGAAAAATTACATCCTAGTCGACCTCGAAGTGCGACTCACTCCACTCAGCTTCCGGACATCCAAAGCCCGAAAGCACGCAGACACCGGAACCCGAATTCACAAATCCAGACACAAAAAACACTCATTCATTCATTGTCGCTCAATCGTCACATGTGTCTGTTCTTTTTTAGTTTCTGTCTGCTGTTCCTTGGATACACAAGCAGATGTTACAAGGGCCAGAGTTTGTGGAAGTTGTCAAATCAACTGACCTACTTGCAAGAGGCACAGCAGTTGAACGAAGAAGTGCAAGCAATCAACTTCTCTTTTGAATCAACCACAAACATAATAACATATTTGTTTCCAAACCAGTTCCGTGGCATCTTCAATGTCAGCCACCTGTCTTTTTGAGTTGAATGGCCGGTTCATTTTGACATTGTTTAACGTTAAGTTGTGCTACTGAGGTGGTTTCACCTTCAGCATCTGGAGCCCCATCAAGACGTGCGAGAGCATGCGAGGGCGCAGGGCGTTGAACTGCACTGAACGGCATTGACTGGACCAACTGTGCAGATTGAGCTCCATTTATGCCTCTTATGCAAAAAAAACACAAAATCCAGAGCTCCATTTCCACAGCGCTCACGAGCCGCATCCAACCCGTTTCTGCCATTGGAAAACTGCAAACTTTGTGCAGTTGAAGACTTCATGTTGCTTCTCAGCTGATATCTTGTGAAGACGGAACTGGGTAAATTCAGTGGCATTGACTATGATGCTTGTTTCTGTCCAAATCCCACTTCCCGTCACTTTGCACACTGCACACCAGCCAAATGTGCCATTTGGTCCCCATTTGAAGAGCAGAGATCCACACGGCATCCTTTACTGACTGTCTCTTTACTGAACTCCGTGAAGCGGACGATGAGAAGTATTACGTTGCGGGCACAGCTGCTTCTCCTCGCAGGGACATGAAGGCTGACTGGACCGGTGATTATTGCCATGTGTCACCTTCCACCAAAGGTGTTGTTGAGGTTGATTCAACTGAAAATCTAAATTGAGCAAACTGACCTGTGCTACAAAGCTGCAAAATTCCGCAAACAACTCTCAATGTAGATGGCAAGGCAACACTCTTCGATCTTTCCGGCTTCCGACCCCCCACTTCAGACAGTCCTTCCGAGCCCTAGCAAGAGCTTCAATGCTTTCAAGATGTAGTGAAGCATGTCACAAAATGTCATCTCAACATTTACATGACATTTCTAGTCATGATGAAGTCATGATTGTTAACATTCAAAATCATCTTGCCACTCGGTTGCAAAATCTGGAGCCATGGACAGGAAACCGTGCTGAGTTTCCCCACAAACCAACTTGGGAAACTTGGAAACCAGCTTCGGCGCGCCTGAGATATCTCTGCTCTTGCACCACAATTTGCAAAAGGAGACTCCGGTGCACAATTTGCAGCTTCTTTTTGAATCGACATTTCTTTAAACATCTTAAGTTTAGATATTAGCTAAGATAAATTTCAGATAGTCGTAATGATAGAAAGATTCAGATTCAGAGTATCTAAATTGTGAGCTCAATTGTGAGTCGAGTGAAGCCCACGCTTTTCTCCGCCTCCGATGCCTCTGGGGCTGTCAGAGGCACCTGAGGCGGTTTTATATCTGCATGTTTACAAATTTACATCCAAAAAAAATGCTGCGTTTCGCTGCCCTTTTCTGACAAGATCAAATACGCATGGAATATATGCAAACTCAATCAAACTCAATCAAACTCATGCATATGCATTGTTTAGATCATTCATAATAAAGGCTCGGATACATCTTCACTGAATTTCAGTCGACTGTGAGTTTTGAGGCCTTCCCTTGGTTCTTCTGGAGCTCAGTTTCAGCAGCCAAGTGCTTTGCAGTTTCACTTCGCCTGAAAAAGACACCAAACATCGGTCACACGGTGATTTGATTTTGAAACAAATTGGGATTGTTGTTGAAATTCGACTTGGAAGACGAATTCATCTCGGAATGAAGACAGACCACCATGTTGATAAACCATTCGATGTCTTCATCACTTTTAATCGCCAACGTTTTCTTGAAACCCAAAAGCCCCTTTTTGTGTCAACAGATCCATCACTGAAAACATTCGATTGGGTCACGGATCAATACGAAATGTAGCGAAATGTGTAGCTGTGGAGCTTAAGGGCCCAACACTTGGGCGAGTTCCTCAACGTTTTTGTCTTCTTGTGCAAGAGCTGCCTTGTGGGATCGACTCAGTGGAAGATGTGCTTTTCAAAGAAAACCTAAGGGTGCTCTGGACTCTGAAGGATATGGACTTGTATTTTGTATGGAAAATGAACAAAAACTCGAACAAGATGACCGAAGATGAACATGGAAACATGGAAACACTTGGAGACATGAAACCAGCGCCTTTAACTTCTCCTTCAACACATCCACCACTTCTTTGCCTGAGAATTGCCTTAGCTGAAGCTTATCTTAAAGTCACAAAAATCTGGACTCTAAAAAGTTGGTTCTCTCAGACTTTCTTTGAATCAGGACCCAAACCCAAGAAAAACATAGAAAAACCTTCATGCTTTGCAACTTTCATCCTTTCCAACAAACATCGGAGATTTTATCTTGCCACGGATGCTGTTCTGCGCGGCGCCGCGCCAGCGCAGCTTCGGCTTCTCCCAGCTCCGTGGCCACGGCGCGGCACTGGGCCCACACTTCTGCGCTGCGTTCCCGTAGATCCTGGCGCCGCGGCGCAACGGTTGTCGTTGTTTCAACCGCGTTCGTTGTTTCAACGTAGTTTGGAGGACTTTTACAACCGATATAAGGCGATCTATTTCTCGTAAACATTCAAATCATTCAAGGAATTTGACTGTTTAAGTTGGTTCATATGAAATCTAAACTCAAGACCTGTTTACTCCGTTTTTAACTTTAACTCAACCATTTGTCGAGACTCCACCGTTCACAGCCAGCCAAAAGTCTAGTGTGATCACCTTGCATGCCAGGCAGCACTAAGATGCAAAAGGCTCGCCTTTCTGTGGATATTTTGCATTCAAACGAAAAGTCCCGTCCTCGCCATCGCTGATCACTCTTCTCACCATGGGTGCCTTGTGTGCATTCAAAAGGTAAAATGATGTAAAATGGAAAAATGATTTGAACTGATTTTCGAGATCCAAAGAGGCAGTCACTTCAACCCCCACTAAGTCAAGATAATATATTTCATCAGCAGATGGATGAAGTTCAAGCTGGAAATGTTCATGCTGGTCAGGTTGCCTTTTGAGAAGCCCAAACCTTTTGTAGCTTGTCACGCAACGCCTGCAGGTGGATCTTTCAGGCAAAAGCTAGACATCATGTAGAACACGGGTGGAAGACAAGTGGGACTCCATGGCAACTCCGACTCGGGGATCCCAATGCCTGCTCTTTTCGCCGGCCTCGTGGCTTCACGATCTTCACGTTTCTGAAACACCAAAACAATACGAAGCTCAAAGAAACATGCCTTCGGTCACGCGCTGCTCAATGGCCTGCGAAACAGCTTGAACTTTTGTTCACTCCAAGCTGTTTGAATTCGTTGGGGCAGTTCAGGCAGTTCAGTGAGAATTTGTAGAATGAGAATGGAAAACACTCTTTCGCTTAGCTCTTTCTTTCTACATCCAAATCTCTCGCACCTGGAGAGCTAAGCGATCAGCAGCCGTCGCTGGATCGACCTCCTGTGGGACAGCGATAACACCACTTGGAATCCACCTTTGCAGATTGTGAACTTCTGATTCTTTTTGCTCGGGCGATCACTGCTGGGTTCAATCAATTGAGCAGCCACCTCTTGAAGGTAACCACAAGCGACTGTCAACTTCAAATGCTTTTGAATTCTGATCGACCTCATTGGGTCAATTTGGAATAGGCAGTGCTCATCTTCAGCTGGTGTGATCAAAGTGAAATGTTTTTCTCCAAATCCAACATTCCAACATGTAAGCCAGTGATGTTGGATGGAAAACGGATGTTCTATCAACTAGCCAGGCATCCTTTAAATCTCTGGCATTTCATATCTCAAAAAAAATCCTTCCAACTCTTCAAAGTTCTCTCTGGGTGCAGCAGCCATACACTGTGCCCAGCATTCGAAAGAAGGACCAAAACGGGTCCTCTTCCTCTGCTGGTGGTGCTCGTTCCTGCATCTCATCTTCTGGAGGTGCATCTTCGAACACTGAGAATAAGGACCAAAACGGGTCCTCTTCGTGTTTACTCACCTTTGCTGCAGCAGGTGCCTTTTGAACCACGGGGTCAGCGGGAGCATGGTGTGATGCTTGTGCTGAAGCCCTTCTGGGTTTGCTTCCACGTGTCTCACTGTTGCCCTTTGATCGCTCAGCTTGCCATGCCGCCTTTGCCGCCTTCCGAGCCTCGGCAGCTTTCTCTGCTCTCGCCGCGGCTCTCGCCTCCAGGAATGCTTGTGCCTCCTGGGCATCTTTTTTCCTTTGCGCTTTGGCTTGCTCCATCCTGGACTTTTGGGCAGAGATGCTATTGGAGGGGTTCAATGCCTCTTTTTTCGGCGGGTTCAATGCCTCATAGGCTTGGTTGATCTCTTTGAATTTCTCTGAATCACCGCCCTTGTCAGGATGATGAATCAGAGCTAGGCTTCTGTAGGCCTTCTTGATGTCGGCCTCGCTGGCCGTCTTTTCAAGTCCCAAGATCCTGTAGAAATTCTTGCAGCCAGACATGACTAAGACCTTGGATCGACTTCAAGCGAATTTTTTCCAACGCTGAAGCTTGGCTTGAGGCAAAATGGCATCGGAAGTGAATTTGTGAATCCGATAAACAAATGAGGACAAAGAAACACCATCAGACCTTCTTGGAAGTTGCAAATGTCAATACATTCTTCCTTAGGATGTACATGTATAGAATATCAAGGACATATTCTGATTCTTCCAACTGTGTTTCATGAACAATGCACTTTCAAAAAAACTTGGTCCGCTACGCTTAGACCCAGAATCCTCACAACGTTGTTCGTTCCATGGGCACCTGTCCGCGTTCGGGCGCTGGCCGCTGTGGTGTTCTCGACTCACCCTCAGCTCAGAGTTCAACAAAAATGATATGACCAGTCAAACCTGAATATCGGCTGCATGACGCATCAAATAAAGAGATTTGGCAAAGAGATTCATCCATGGAATCCATCATATCATAGTGATTTCAGTTTCATGAAAAACATTCAAATCCGAGGTGAGAATTCTTGACGCATCTCTGCGACAGGATGTTGGGGCTCCAAGCTAATGACCTGAGTCAGGCTCGTGGCAAGCAACTCAAACACTAGACACGGAAAATAATGGTTACATACGGCTACGTGTCGCTTCCGTAGGCTAATTTGTAGTGGGCGAAAAGTCACAACTTTCATGAAAGCATACATGCAAATAAAACAAAGACCAAAGGTTGACATGCATTCAATTGCATTCATCTTCGTCGGCTTGTCTTGTCTCAGAACTGTCTCTCCCTGAGCAGACCGGACGGCTGGCGCAAACGTCGACGTTGCATCGCATACATCTCGCTCTCACGCGAAGCCTCTGCTTCTGATTCAAGATTTCGCGATGAGCTGTATGATGTTGAAAGCTGCACTTAAAGCCAGGAAGACTGACATCACTATTAAATACCATTCCACGAATGATCAGTCTTCAATATTTAGTCTTCACTCCCTTGAACTCTGCAAGCTGAAGAGATGTTTGATTGTTTGCCTGAAACATCATAAAACATTGTGAAACTGTATTGTATTTCTCAAAGGGTTGAAGTGTTTGGCCTGTTTGGCACTGGTCTCTTCCCAAAACATAGCAAGATCACCAGGAGCAACACGTGTTACAACATGTTACAACTTCCCCCTTCAGCCCCTGGGTTCCGCACCGTCTGCTGCTCCAAATGGCTGATGTTTGCCTGCTATCGAAGTTGCGGATGCGGCACATTCTTGGCGCGACCCAAAGTGTCAAACAGTTGTTGGCTTAAACAGTCTGTCAAACAGAGTTAAAGCCTAATGTTAAGATATGTCAAAATAGTAAAGCTTTGCGTTTGTCGTATGTCAGATTGCTTTGTTGCAGCTTCCTGTTCTCATCACTTCTCATCCCAATGTTGGATCATGCAGCCCGGATTCCCTGGCTCATTCAAGTTCTCTGCATCTGTGGGTGTGCCTCTAGATCCAGTAGGTCTCGAGTGGCTTGCTCAGCTTCATTCACCTGAGTGCTGAACTAAGTCAGCTTGGAACGGCTTCATACACTTTTTTCAACATCTCTATTCGCAGTAACTTGCTACAACATCTTGACATGCTGGTGGGTCTTGATGGTCACTCGAGTGTATTGCACAAGCGTTCATGGAGACACTAAACGAAGTGAACCACATGGCCCACATGGCCCACATGACACCTCGGAATAAAACTGCATCTCTGCTGTCTTCAACTCCTCATCCACATTCTGATGTCGGCCCTGCCAGAGGAACGTTCAGCCGAAGTCCCAAATTGATACTAGAAATGTTTTTTCAACTTTCTTTGTATGAAGTACAACGGCAAATATAGTGCAATGTATACGTATTTATATATATATATACATATTGCTTACTAAGTCTTACTAATACTTAACAATCATATGTAGCACTGCAACACTCCTTCAAGCCAAGGTCAAGTGCCTTTAAGATCGCCTGTGTCCGGAACTCGGCAATTTCCGCGCTAATCGCCTGGCGGTAGTTCTGGACGTGTTCGAGAAACGAAGGGTAATGCAGAGTATAAATGACCCATGAAGCATGAAATTTGGAAATAACCTGTGAGGGGGTGAACGAAAGCCAGCACGCGTCTTACACCAGGCACCTTTGCAGCTTTTACACTAGACACCTTGTACACCAGAAACCTTTTCACGAGACACCTTTCACACTAGACACTCTTTACACCAGACACCTTTTACACGAGGCAACTTTTTACACCACACATCCTTTTACACTCTTTACACCAGACACCTTTTACACGAGGCAACTTTTTACACCACACATCCTTTTACACCAGACACCTTTTACACCAGACGCCTTTTACACCAAACACCCTTGACATCAACCGACTTTTACACCACACCTTTCATACCCAACCTTCACACCTGTCTTATACTTTTACACCAACCAGCTCTTACACCAGACACCTTTTACACCAACCAGCTTTTACACGAGACACCTTTTACACCAACCAGCTTTTACACCAGACACCTTTTACAATCTTTCACACAAGACACCCTTTACACCAGACACCTTTGACAAGAGGCAACTTTTTACACCACAAATCCTTTTACACCAGACACCTTTTACACCAGACGCCTTTTACACCAAACACCCTTTACATTTACCGACTTTTACACCACACCTTTCACACCAAACACCTTTTGCATCAAGCACCTTTTACACTACCCCAGGCAGGCAGACCAGGGTGGATTCGAGCCTCTGACCCCAACGCACCGTACCAAAATTGCCTAGTGGTACAAACGGCTGCCAGACACTCAAAACCGGCACCCTAAACACCTTCTATTTCTGCCAAAAAAGGCCCCTGTGTCAACCACCCCCCTCCCCCACACCCCCTCCTTATTCTCACTTCATTCGCAAGGTGAAACTACGCCTAGCCTACCGGCTGGCTTTCGTAATTATTGAAATTCATCATCTCCATGAGTAAAGAAGAAGAAGAAGAAGCAATTAACCTGACTGAGTATACCGCGCCCACTTTTAACCTACAGTACTTCAACTGAGTGACTTAAAATACATAGATCATAGATCAACTTAATTTTGATGCGTTGTTTTATAAAGTTCTTCAACAATCCAACAAGTATGATCTATATGGATGTATCCTGGCAATCAATCATGTGGAAATGGTTGTCAAGCATTTTCCCTTGTGCATCCGTGGCAATCTTTGCTAGAATCCTGCCTCACACTGCTCTGCCGTACGGGCAGACTGCTCGCAACGCATCTGTTGTGCTTCGTCCACAGCCTCTTGCTCTCGACCTCTGCAGCGAAACTCTAAACATCTCCGAATTTGATAAATCCAGGTCCTGCGTTCAGTGCAATCTGCAGCCGATGATTGGCAATCAGTTTTCATTTTCAGACCAAAATAAAGAGCGCATGGGAACACATTCACGGAGACGTTTCTCCATGCATTTGCTGAGAAGCCGCACGTGCAGTGATCTTGGCGGCAATTCGGCGACGGGTGGCACGCATGGTGCCCATCCTTGCCACGTGTGAAACGGAAACAAGGAAATGTCTGCTTGGAAACGGAAAACACATATAGCCATATAGCTGTAGCTTTAGCTTTTGCAAAAGCTTTCACCACTCGGCTGGGCTTTCCAGCTCTGCGTTGCGTGCCGTGGTCTCTGCGGTGGCGTAGCGTGCGCGGCGACCCTCGAAGGCATCGCGCAGGGCTGCGGACCGGGCTTGTTCTGAAGCGATCTCGCTCTCCAAGTTTCCTCAGAACTTTCGTTTTTCCGTTTTTGGAAAAGTCGATATGCAACTTTGATGCAACAAATGCATACAAACGCTGCAACATTGCTGTTGGCAGTGACTCTCTGAAGCATGCCTTTGACAATTCAAGCTATTTTAATACAACAAGACAATAAGTTGTTCTTCTGAGCATCGATTGTATACATGCAGTAGTTGTTTGTTTGGATTTTATGTGCATCTGCAGAAAAGTCAAGCTCTGCACATGTTGACATGCCGATGTCTAAGTGCCCCGAACCGTTGCTTCTTCGCCAGCTGCGCATCTCCAGATTGATCTCCCGCACTTCACGATCTTAGAAAACACGATTGAATACGAAGGACTGGTGGCTCTATTCCATATAAGCAATGCCAATTTTTATTAGAACTGCCCAAGACAAAAGATCAAAATGATGTATTTTAAACAAAGCCTCCAGGATACAAGAGATTGTTTTAAAACATTGCGCCCAAAGGTCCAACTCTGTTCTTCATACTGTAGAAGTGCACAAAAGTCACTTAGAACTAGACATTACTAAACCGTACTAAAAGCAATCAACAAAATCTCACGGGGAAGATGCGGCACCTTGCCAATTCCTGGGGCTCCAACGTTTCTCATCGTACTGGCATGGGAGACAGTTCAATTTGCTCCGAAAAAATCCCAGCAGCACTGTAGCCCAATCTGCAACCCTACCAATTTACATCAATTTACCAATTTCTATTGGTTGGAAGTGTCTAACACAAAGCGATCGGAAAGTGCAATCAACGATAATGCAGGTACATCCACCACACACACCAATTTTCTCATATATGAGATCAGTAACGCATCCTCAAATCGTGCTATAGACCCAAAGCACGAAAACTGCTGTCAATTTTTGGGAATATGGTGACTATGGTCCTTTCCATAACACATTAAAAAATCATCAAACAATCAGAACGCAGAATGACCACCTTCACCCCCTGTCACCTCCATCTCCTCATAGTGTATTCTCTTCTGCAAGGCCTGCAGAGACACGCATAGACTCCAGCTCTATCAAGAACGCCTTCCAATCTTACAATGTCACAATGCCTTCAATATCCAAACACAAATCGAAACAAAAGGGGGAAACAGGGAAGGACGAGATTCTCCACGCTACTTGTTGCCTTCACCAAACAAGTCAGCAAAGTTTAAGCAAAACCGTAAAACAAAAAACAAAAACGATAGAGTTCAATCCCCATTCATTCAAAGGAACATCCAATTCAATAGCATAAGGATAGCCTCCAGCTCCTCACGCTGTTGATCAATGACCTCCTCATGACCTCGGGAGTTGGATCTCTCATTCCATCGCCAAGGGGAAACATTGCCAAAGCACCTCGGAGCTTGTTTTGTTGCTGAAGCACCTGGCATCTAAGGCACCGAGATCTTTCCCAAAAAAGGATCTACAACAAAGTGGAATGGAAAAAAAAACGAAGTAGAGATTTATGGAGTGTCTTTCGTTTACTTGAGTACTGCAATCCAGATGGAAGGTTCTGCACGACTGGAAGTTTCCAGCTGTGTTTTGACATTTAAAGCATGTAGGAGTGAACATGAATCGAACACTTCCGGCTTTCGAGGCATTTGAAAAAATAGTATCCCACTCCCGCACCTCGTCATCATGACGCGTGGGTCGTTTATGCTGACCTGGACCAGTTCAGGGGGGATGAACTCTCAATGACGGCAGTAGACAGCCAAGGTCATTCAGTCCTTCAGTCCTTCATCCTTTAATTCGTTTCCAAATCCGTTTAAACGAAGCAACAAATAAGTTAAGTGAGCAAAGTCACAAGGAAAGCTTGAGTGATCCCTTGTTTCAGTGTCACGGTTTGTTAGATACTGTTTAGATTTATGTTACGCTACATGTACGGAATCTCTCGCCCCATAATTGAGACGAGGGCATCAGAACGAACGACCAACAATTGTCAGTTTTGTTGGATAGAGTTACATCCAATGAACATATTCCATTATCAGTTCCTATTTGTTCGTGTATCATTGTATCATTGCTTATGTTCATTCTCATTATGCATTAATCATTATGATTTATCATTCTGTTTTTCTGATATGTCAAAGCCAACACTTGCCACTCTTGAAGCTTGTTAAGCCCAGCTTGCAAACTGCG
This sequence comes from Breviolum minutum Mf 1.05b.01, assembly GCA_000507305.1. Lineage (NCBI taxonomy): Eukaryota > Dinophyceae > Suessiales > Symbiodiniaceae > Breviolum > Breviolum minutum. The sequence continues at coordinate 25,195 of DF239925.1, read as the reverse complement.
CCGAGGAACCGGAAGTTGGCATCGCTTTCTTTGCTTCGTTCTCCAACCTCGCAAAGACAGTTCCCGTTCGACACAAGTCGATGCCTTCGGATGTAATGCTAAAGGGATGTACCCAATTTGAATAGCGATTCAAGTATTCAACAACAGGATCAAAGGGAAACTTTTATGGCACAACATGTGTGCCAATTTCACGGATAAGATCTTGATCAAAGGACTTTGATGCAGTGTTCTTATGCTGTCAAGCCACTCCCGCACCACCACTAACCTCACTGTTTGGACCGGGTGGATTTTGAAGAACACTTCAGACTTCAGCCAAATGGAGACACTTGAGTAATCTGTTAAATCACGTTCCAATCACGTGAGCCCATTGTTCTCCATGACCGACATTGATCCATATTTTGTGGCATGGTGTGATTTCATGTTGCCAGTCTGCATCAACAAAAGAAGCCAATCCTGTTTGGTATGATGCCACAACATCGAGAATCGGAATTGGGGCATATCAGGAGGCTTCAGGTTTCTATCACCATAATTTCAGCACCGGTTTCAACCTGTTGAAATCCCTCTACATTTTTTTGATGAGTGAATTGCATGCACTTCTCCATTCAGTCATTCGTTAATGGTTGAGTTGTGTCGTGTGTAGAAATCAATGTCATCAGGGTTTCTTAGTCCAGCAAACCATCAATCCCAACCAGAGATTATACAAATCATTGGCGGCTATGCAAAATCAAAAATACCTTTTTCGTCTGCCCCAAACCTGTCATGTCTGGGGTATCCCACTCTGCAGCATTTGACCGAGCCAATTCTTCCGCCAAACTCCTCAGAGTTCGAATCTGCACCTGCCACTGGCCATGAAGCCAGCTGAAAGCGCACCGATTTCAGTGTAAAAACCACAGATTAGAGAAGGCGAATGATGGAACTGGCTTCAAGAAACCTTCTAAACTCACTATAAACTATAAACATAAACATCATACAACATGATACTTCTTCAGCAAAATCTCCAATGAACACTTCAAGGTCCCCTGCTTCACACCTCCAGGTCACCGCGTGTTTGCAGTGGCCCTTGACAATTGAAGATATCCTGGCTGTCAGTCAAATCCAGACTGAAGACTATGGAAAGAAACAGTGGAGTTGTTACCGGGTACGCCGGGTACATCTGGCCCAGCTGGCCTGCGATTCCGCAGCCAAGGATGGATGAAGTCGACCAGCCTCACCGACCCGACGAGAACTGCTCTCTAGGTGGTGGTTTGGTCAGTTTTTTTTTCCAAAAAACAGAGCACAAAAAAGAACAAGAAACAAAAAGTTTCATGTCATCATGCTAGTGCAGCTTGGTGCCGGAGATTTTCATGCACAATCACGTCACAGACTGCGGATTATAGATGGTTTATAGTGCGTTCTGCTTTAGAACGTCGGGTTTTGCGACGATTTTATTGGAAATGGGTGGTGGAACGGTGCACTCATCCTTTGAGTGTGTGGCCAGCGGTCCCAGTGGTTGCAGATGTGAGAGATCTTCCTGGTGTGCAGCGATAAGGCAATCTGTTCGGAATCAGTTGAGTTGGTACATATCAAAAAACATTGGTTTACTGTACTTCAGGAGCAAAACTGTACAGTAAAACAAAGAAACAAATGAAACTCAACCTTCTCACTGAACAACAGACATGCCACCTTTTTGCTATAAGTACATCTTACTGAAATGGCAAAGACATACCATCCCATCACTACTGCCATCACTACTGCGGGTGCCTCGCGGCTCAGCTTCGCGGTGGGCGATGGCCTCAGCTGTGCCGTCCGTCTTTTCTCGCGGCTTTGCGGCGCCGCTTTGCTGAGCTCCACCGAGGCTTCGGCTCGGCGCCTGGGAAGCCATCCGCACCTGGAGTTTATATGAGTTAATTACCTGGTTGGTTGGTTAGATGAGTTGGTTAACTGCTTGCACAACTTGCACACTTAAACAAAAGCGCAAGATTCGACAAGTCACTGCCAGTGGCGAAGAATGGTCCTTCCTGGCAGTTGCAATTTTCAGTGAATGTATTGAATTGAATGTAATTGCATGAGGAATGAACCACAACATGCAAAACACTGCACGTTCTTGATTTCTTTGTTGGAGTAGAGAGTCGAGTATTTGCTTGATTGCTTCTTAGACTCGAATGATGCTCGAATCCTACAGAGTGCCAATTTTCACACTAGACTTGGTTTGAAATGTTTGAACAGGAGCAACATGGTGCAACAAAAGGTCTCAAGGCAGAGGGCACAATGCTTGAAACGGATTCTCTTGATGAGGTTTTGCAACCGAGACAAACAAAATCTGTCAGACATTTAACAAACCAGTCTGCCCTCTGATAGACTTCATCCAGTGAGCGCCTCCGTAATGTGTGTCCCAACCTGTTCGAAAGTCGAATATCCCTTGGTACTGATCTAAAGAGTCTCAACAAGTCAAGCGACATTGTAAGCATGCAATCTTTTCTGGAGCAAAATACGGTGATACCATCATCATATCTCCAATGATCTTGAAGATCAAATGAAGCAATAGCTCCCTAAAGTCTCTCAAAACTAGTCCGATACGAAACATGTACTAGACTATTCTGCAGTCGAATGTGCTGACATACTCGTTTGACATGCTCCCTTTCAGAAGAAATTGTTGCATTCCGTTGGGACAATGTGACGAGCCTCGCGTTTGCGACTTCCTGCCCGGAGGTGTGATGGTCAGGTTTCGGGAGGGTTGAGTTGGTGGAAAAGTTGTCACTTATCATCACACTGGACATCTAAGAATAAATAAAACTTGCAAAACTGTGAGATACTTCGGAGACCTCGAAGAAGAGGTGGATTCCCAACACATCACTTTTTCAAACTCTCACCAAATCTCATCAATCGCACCATACCACGTTACCACGTTCCGAGGCCTCCTTGCAGTGCACTGGGAGAGTCAGCCTTTGAAGGATCAACTCTTTTGATCAGACTTGATCTCCGAAAAATATGCATAGATACCTCAATCTGCCTCATAGGAAATTAAACAAAATAAGAATCGCACAAGAAATATTGAAGTTTGCGTTTGATTTATGTTAGAAACAGAATAGTTGCATCAAGCAATGTCATGCAATTTCTCTTTGCTTCAGGATCCGACTAAGGTGACCGGATCAATGTTCCTCGGAGCAATACATCCAGAAAGGTCTTTTCGAATGTGGACATGTCGATATTGGCTGAGGTTAAAGCCCATTTTGGATCATCATAGAAGACTGAACCTGAACATGTTCGGGTGAAAACATCGGAATCTGTGCAAATTCGATTTCTTTCAAGTTGTTTTTCAATTTCATGCTGCGATTTACTGATTTGATAGCCAAGTTAGGTCCCTGGCTGTCAGCAGGATATTGCGAAACAAATTCAAGGCCTGGATTTTGTGAAGACTGGACGCGTCCAATATGATTGAATTGCAGTATGTGAGGGATTGAGTTTTGGAAATTTACGAAACAATTATTGCTATATAATGTGCTATCCATGCTGAAATACGAAGTTTCATGCTTCACTGATAGCACGGCTCACCAGCACGCCTCTTTTCGTGTCATGGGATCAGGCCTCAGACATGGGCATCACAGCATCACAGCACAAGAAAGTTGAAACTTTGCCAACTCCCAGAAAGTTTTTTCAAGTATGTGTTCACTTTTCAGGTCTCCCGACAAGATTTCCACCGCACGCTTCAACTGCCGAGCTGTTCGCCTCAATGTAACTCTGAGTTGTGTGTCGACTTCTCAATCTCCTATCTCATCTAAGGCTCCATACCGTTGCTGCTCACCTCCACCTAAGACTCGTGACGGGATGTGGACGGTATTATGGGAACAAAAAGATTGAAAAACATATTGAAGGATATTGAATATCCTAAAGCTATCTATAGCTAATTAATATGTTCTAATCAAATCAATGTCGGAAGTTCTGCAAGTTGGTGTCACGTTGGATTCCCGAACTTTCTTCGATCAATGACCAACCATCCTGACCGATGAGGTCCAAGATCTCCTGTACAAAGGAGGAACTCGTTGGTGATTCCGGAAAATAGCTCATGATGGATAGCATGATTTGCATCTTCTCAATCTTCTGAAAGAAATGCAGTGATGACTGAATCAAGATGCCACAATAATATCATAATCGCCGCTCCGACAGTACAGCATTCTTCTCGACCAAGGAGGTGCCAGCGCTGTTCTCACACTTCTTCCACACCTCGCATTCGTCGGGTCGTTGTAGGCGGATGCAAGTACATATAAAGGCCTTGCTCAGCACGACCCGGGCGCCCAAACCTTGTTGAAGGCCTCAGAGCCGAGGTAGACATGATCTCGAAACATCGAATTTGATTCAGATTGCTTCAAGATTCTTCCAAGTCATTCCAAGTCTAAAGTTGCACGAGAGATTACCAAAAAGCAGTAAACACGATGGGGTACAAGGTTTCCGAACTTCCCCGGAAACAACTGGACTGAACTACAAGCACGCCGCCAACGACACTGCAAGTTTCAGTTTTTTTTAGACAGAGCGTCTTCCATTGCTTACTTTAATCAACTGAAGCGAGAAGAGTCCAGTCTCTGCCACGCACTGGTCGTTTCTGAGGCTTCCGCTTGTTCGACATTCTCTGGATCGGCAAGGATCCAATGGACAAGCCTACCATTGCCAATTAATGCACCCAAACGAAGTGAACATGTAAATCAGGGTCATACTACTGACACCATGCACGCTTGATTTCATAAATGTGCAAAGCTAAAACATGTACTTCCATTCTTATCATATAATATGTTGTTTGTGGATAAAAAAGAAACTGAAGGACCAAAAGGAAGACATAAAGTGAACCTTTGTCAGGGAATCCATGGTAGAAGAGCCCAGCCTTTCAGTGCCGATGGAGTTCTCTCCACCACTGGAGACCTCGAAATCGTCGATGATTCCACCCCAAGACATCAAGACAAGGTAAATCTGGGCGCAAAACCAAGGCTCCCATGCTGCAAAGTGTTGCGTCCGTTAAAGGCTGTCGGTGTCAGGTGTCGTTGGGTGTGTAGACTCCAAATCTACGTTGCTACCTTGTTCAAAGTGTTGCAGTGTTTTCCAGTTTCCCGATGCTCATACCTGAAGCATCCTGAAGTTATAGTGCACTGCCCTTCGATGATCCTTGTTTCTTTCTAACTATTTTACCTCAGCCATCTTCTGCAGCTTCATATGCCAATTGTGAAGGCTCATTTTCAAGCTCGCATCATCTCACTCTATCTCGCTGCACTTCCTCTTATCTGTGTCATATGATCAGGTGCCTTGTGAAGTCTGCTTTTCCCTTTGGTACTGTGCAAACAGCTTCCAGCACGGCGACATTTGAAGCAGTACATGCTTTAGCTATGGAAGTCCACCATATCTTTCATCGTCAACTGGAGTCCATTACCTAGTCTGGCAAAGGAATCTCGTCATGTTGGCTTCCCTATGCAGGATTAGGCAAATGATGCTTCATCCACAGTCGACTGGCAGATTTCTGGTCAGATCTCAAATTGCGAGATTTTGATACTTTTGAATCTCAAGATCCTTTCTTATAGTCCATGCAAACGTAACGTTGACTAAATGTGACCAAACGCCACTACACCAGCAGTTGGTTCCGGGGCTGCTAGCACCATCCACCCCAAACCAGAACAGTCAGTGCCTCTGGGCTGGCGCATTGGCCATACCTCACATTTCAGCCCTGTCACATGCTGTCGCTGCTGTCGCCATCAACTGACAATTTTTTGATTGAGTCGCACTGACTTCGATCCTATGCATCTACAATAGAAACACATCGGCAGTATTTGCAATCGCTTGGTCTAAGGGCTACCTGGCTACCTTCTTGAAAGTCACGGCGGTTTCCTCGTTTTCTGCATATTGGTGTCTTCAGGGAGGATTTACTATCTCAAAACTCAAGATTGCTGGTGCGGCGCACGCAGCAAGCTCGCTCATGATCTGTGCAAATTCTCTCTCCACAGCCTTCAGCACACACAAAACATCGTCAAGTATTGCCAACCACACACAAAACAAGAAATGCAGGAATCCTTCTTCACGCATTTGGAGTAGATTTGTCTTCTTCCGGTGAAAGTTCAATTCTCTGAGAGCTGACGGAATCGGTGTAGACAAAACAATTTCGCTGCCAAAGGCCTCGATTTTATCTCTGGCTTGCATCAAGTGCTTGGTCACCTGCGAGAAGCGTAGTTTTGAAAGTGATGAATTCAGTTTGAATGGTTGCACGGCAAATGCAAAAACAAATGTAACTGCTCAAAGGATTTAAACTTATTCGCCCATACAAAGTTGCAGATCCCAATTCAAGTCTCATTCGCCACGAACATCACCTCATCGGCAGTGTCACGGGTTTCAGCCACCTGTCACACAGTGAGGATATTTGAGAAGCTGACGCCCAGCTAGGAAAAAAAACAGTTTGACAATGCCTAGCACTAACCGCAAGGATTTCAAAAATTCTTGTCAAACCCCAACTAGGAATATCTACCCAACGTAATGGTGCTTTTTTGAAGCAAAACATCTTTGTATTCGATGTGAGCTGCAGTGGTTAATGCAACCATTCCTTGGCCCTGCCTCTGCTTGTGCAACAGTCACCGGCTCAACACCTGTGTTTCAAGAATGGACTTCTCTGGGTTTGCCTGGAACTACCTGAGCAAGTTCTGAAAAAAAATGCGCGCCTGCAGGTGCAGTTGTGGAGGCCAGCGTTGCAAGCCCCACAGGCCTTCCAGTTATACTGATAAGCACTGAATCGTTTGCAACTCCCATTGACTGAACAGTGTTTCCAAAAGAAAATCAAACTATAGGTTCACGGTTCGTGTTTCTCCGTGTGAAATTATAACATCCACCCTCCGGAACGTGCAGTATTACATCATATTTTATCATGTCGTCTCACATGCATGGTTTTACATGGGTAATTGTGGTTGGCATTGTTTTGTACAATGCAAAATGCATTTCCGTTTCCGGCCCAACCACTTTGATTTTTCAGAACTCACGCCTTTTTTCTTTGTTCACCAGACTTCGGCCAGGTATGTCATAGGAGAAACATTTCCTACCTGTCTTCTGTACGCCCATGCAATGGTTTTTGAACAGGTCAATCAAACCTTTGTGACAGGGATCTTTGGCAGCCATTTTGTCTGGAAGTCATTTTTCTAAAAGGCCCCAAGAGTGGTCTAATGTCTGCGTACCTGCCACACGGCTAATTGTTTTAGCAGTTTGCACAGGTTTTGTGAATTGCTTCACCTGGTGTGTCACGGATCTATGCTCCAAACCCAGTTCTCCAGACAGGATTTCCCATCCTTGATTGCCATCTGCGAAGATGCAGCTTTTCTTGCTTTTTCGGACTTTTTGCAATGTGTCTAAGACTTTCAGTAGGAGGACGTTCACCATTGCGTGTGACCACTGGTGTTAGAAATGCTAGCAAGGGACAAGAATCACCACGTTTCTGAGCTCCCAGTATCATGACATGTACTTGCCAGCTTTTGGGGTGTTGTTCATGGTGCTTGTCTAATTTCTTTTTCAACATGTAGATCTGGTCTGCGAAGGAATCATCGTTGTCAGAGATCCAAAACTTTGTCAGAAATGCGCCGTCGACTTCGATGGAGCCTTCCATATAAGCATTGCTGCGCACACCACTCTTGGAAAGCAGAAGCTTCTGCAGCCAGCAATGCATGGAGGAAGTGTTCGGCTTACTTTCGCCCACACGTTGCTGTCACAAAATCTTGTACCCGCGGACACTGCGACATGTCTTGCGTGACGTAGGACCGAATCAAAGACATGCGACCAATCAAAAGTAATTTGCAAGCCATTGAAGCTGCTGGTTTGCAACAACGTCAACCATATTTGTACTCCTCAGGTTTTTTCTTCAAGTGACGAAGTGGACCTTTGATAGCAACCGCGTCTGGATTCTGGCATGCTGGGATACCGCTGTCAAAATCCGAAAATCTCTGCTGCAACATCAATGGTTCTGATTCCGAAATTGCATCTTGCGAATGGGATTCGTCCTCGGTCCGAAGCACTTTGTTCCTGCTCCTCCTCCGACCATGACGCAACGCCGGTGCAGTAGTTCAGCTAATAACGTGCGAATTGCAAATCAGCAGCAGTGTAAAAATTCGTATCATCCACACAGAACTGGTCGCTGTATCTACCATCTGGGCGTGAAGAAGAGGCCTTGGCTATAGGATTGTCTCGTGCTCATCGCAGGACAAATCGAAGTCCATGCGGCTACGCAATATGGAATCCCCTGTTTCCCGCACCAAGTCTTACACCATTTCGTGTGTGGACTATCTGCAGACACGGCAGGGCTGGGCGCACTGTTGTCTTCCTAATTGAAAGGAAACTTTCCACAGGAGTCTTTGGCAATGGGCCTGTCGTCATATGTTGGGGCACCATCTCAATGCCGGAAGACGGCACTTCGCGCCATGAAGGAGCAAAACGACCGTTCCTTGGCAGTGGTTGGAGCGAGGTACCCAGAATTGGTCACGTTTAATGGAACTCAGTGGAAGTTTGGAAAGTACGTCCCCCAGGAGAGACCGCTACGAGGTGGCTTCCTCCCTATTTTTTGGGATGTTCCACGTGCCAACATACATGCTGTTGAAGACATTGGAGCGGTGGTAGACTGGTTAACGGAGCGTTGTGAGTTTCATGCTGATGCCAAGTCACCTGGCTGTGCTGCATAACCGCAATGATATGACCAACCTATTCCGTGCCAGCAATTGGGTATCCTCTTCCCACGACTCCATTGTTTCCAGGGGGGTCACCACTTGTGCTGGCATGACGGCCCATACGGTCCTTCTTGCCCAAACCAAAGTTGGGTTCCCAACGGGAGGCCGCAAGAAGTCACTGAAACATTAAGTCAAGTCGAGGGAAAAGCTTTGAAAGAAAGCAATATCACATCATCGTCACAAATGTTGGATCAGCAAAAACTTCAGCAGTAAAGAAACTTGCAAGTTGGAGACAAGGCACGGAGGCTGTGACGTTTCCTCTGTGGACATCGCTTCGCAGACAGTCTCCGGAGACACACCATGCGACATCATACGCAAAACTCTACGACAGAGGACAAACGTAGCAGAATGCAGAAGAGTAGAATGGGACACTGAAGGAAGAATACGGGTCCAAAACGCACGCAAAGAAAGAACGTAACGAGATAGCAATAACCAAGGTGCGCCAGCTTCTGAACAAAGAAACTGAGCAGCGAAGAGGGCGTCCGGACAAAAGCAAGTAGAAAAGAGGAAGTGATAAGAATCCAACTGTTGAAGCGGAAGATCCCAAAGTGAACGAATGTCAAGACAAAAAAGAGGACAATGTATACGACCTAGACGACACAGCATGACATAGGACAAAGACACCGAGCAAAGCCACAACGTTTCCTTGGACACACTGACCCATGGGCCGGACATCTTAGAACCTCTAGGCCAAAAAGCATCGAACAGCGGGTGGCTTCCCATGTATGTGCAACAAAACAAGTCTCGTAAAATTAGAGGCTGGCAGGCCACCAGAGTGCAGTTTTTTATTGATTTATGAAATTGAAATATCACAAGTTATCACAAGTTTTCATCATCATATAAAGACACGAAATTTGACTATATACTTTAATGCGTTGTTCCCTGAAGTAAACTTGTTTCATTTGAATCAATTAGCTTTCATTATATAGTAACNTTGGTTTTCTCGAGGTTTTTTTGGTTTTATTTATTGGTTTTCTCGAGTTTTTTTTGGTTTTTAGTCTTCTATAAGTTTTTAGGTGGTTTTCCAGTTCTTTTTGGTTTTCAAGGCTCTTATTTAAATTCTTAATTCTCTTGTATTCTGGGTGTTTATGACCTTTTGTCCCATCAAAGGGCTTCCGCCAGGAAAGAAACAAGACATTGAACAAATATTACATTAGATAATATCAAATTAGTTTTGAAAACTGCATGAAATTAGCTTTGAAAACTGCACTCTGGTGGCCTTCCGTACTGTAAAATTATCACGTTACGTTTACTTCTTTATATTATAAAGTGTATCAACCAACTGCAAACTTGTGCTGTAGCCTGCCGAACCAAAATCTGCCAGGCGCACTGTCAAAATGGCAGTCAGCAAAACATTGTCTGCTTTCAGGTCCCGATGAATGACACCCACTGCGTGAAGGTGCCCAACGGCCGCAAGCAGCTGCTCTGCAACCTTCTTCTGAAACGTCGTGTGGTTTGGCCCGGCTCTGAGCTGCACCTGCATGGGTGGCCAAGGCGCCACCGCAGCAAAGCTCCATCCATAAGGCTTCCCCGTTGGATCTGATCAGCTGGACCACAAACTCTGACTGGCACCGTTCAAGAAGTTCGGCCTCCCGCCTCACTGCGCCATTGCTGTTGCGTTTCACAGCCACATCACCGTCTCTGTGCATGCTGCCGAAATTTCCCCGCCCAAGAAGGACAAGGCCGCTGCTTTCACGCTCACTGGCCTCTCCTGCGCACGACATGCTGGAATACAACCATGCTCCAGCACCAGCCACAGCAGCAACAGGCACCACAGCTGCGAAAGAAGCCAAAGCACCGGCAACCACGGCCGTGATACCAACCCCTCGGGCAGCCAGCTGTAACACCACCAACCCCACCAGCACTGCCAGCTGCAACGCCACCAGCGCCAGCTGCAACGCACCAGCTCCAGGCACTGCCAGAAGCTGCAGCACTGGCACTAGCAGCAACGCCCCAGGTGATTCCAACCTCCATCTTCAGTCTATACTACACAACTCTGTTCCTTTTGAACCAAAAAGTTTTGGCCAGTATTGTTCCAACCTCTGGTTGAAGAACGGGTCGCAACTCTTCAAGAATGACATGAGCTCTGACCATCTGTGGGGGTGAAAAGAAAGGTTAAAGACTGAAAATCGCTTGGCAAAGTGAATTCTCCAAACTCTAGTTAAGTTCTGCTTCCAACTGTCAAGCCATGACCTCTGACCACACTTCGTGGCGGTGCCGACGGTGGAATAGTTTTATATAACCAACTTTTCAACTTGACCCCCTAAGCTATGTCTAAAGAAAAATCCCCTAAATGTGTAAGCGTCCTAGGCGGTAAAAGGCAGTGCTCTAAAGGTACAGTGCTACAACCGCTTGATAAGTACAATGGCGGTAGAATCCAACGTGGAAAACAAAGGCCCAGCGCGCCCACCAGAGCCAAACCCCACGCCCAACCCGACCCAGCGCACCCAGCACGGCCAAACCCCACGCCCGCCCACCAGAGCCGAACCCCACGCAGCGCGCCCAGCACGGCACCAACCCACGCTTAGCAGAGCCAAATCCGCGCCCAACCCGGCCCAGCGCGCCCAGCACAGCCAAATCCGTGCCCAACACAGCACAGCGCGGCCACCAGCGTGTCCAGTCTCTTTTTTTCTAAGATAGAACCCCATAGGTAAACCTGTTTGGGGAATAATAGGCAACATACAACCCAGTCGCCCCCTTTCATACATTTTTCCGGCCCCTCTTCCCTGATGTATCAAGGGGGCAAAGGAAATGGCAGCCCCCAATACTTCTAAAGAGAAAACTCAGCTTTCGTGAAGGATTGAACGCACCGTTGACCGTTGATCCCACGGAAATGCACCTTGGAGGAGAGAAGGAGACCGACACCTTCTCTGCCGTTGACATGTCCTGAGATCATACGACTCTCAAGTCAATGAAAGACCTGCAAAGTATGTTTGTTGCATGTACTCAGAAAAAAGTAAAAGTATTCAAGCAGGTTTGATGATTGAACACGAGCAAGTGTTCGTTGACACGGTCAACGCTTTCAATTTTTTTCCAGTCTCTATGCAAGACGGGTCGGCCTTGTTGCAGACCTCCCTCTCTGCAGGATCAAAGCTCAAATATGCTTGAAGGGAGGCATTGGCCTGGAAGCCAGGAAATGCTTAGCTGCGCATAGCAAATTGTAGAGCATTCGACTGTTCATTGACCTCACAAGGCCTCAAGTCAGCTACTTTTTGGAGCTTTTGGATGATATCTGATGAAAAGCGTTGATTCTCCCGGTTGACACGGCTTCCCGCCTGCTCTTTGAAACGACTCACTGCATCAGCGACAGACATTGCCCTGTAGTTTGTCAGTGTGCTTCACTCCCAAGCTGCAAAGACGTACCGACATGCCTTCCTTATCATGCCTCTGTATACTTGCCCCACAAGGGTGGAAGTTGAAATTAGGTATAGTTGGAAATGGCTTCAGCCAGATGATTCAGAGATCAGAGGCAAATTTCGCGGTGACTGGATAACTTTGAATGGCTTTGCTGATCTAAGAAACTTGTGTAATATGATGAAATATATGAAATCTGATGCACAAAAGGTCTCCTGCCTAGTCCGATCCCTGTGTCTCTGGGAAGGTGCCTCAAAGTCCGAATGCGCAAAGCTGGAAAGTTGGGTCATGCACACTTGAAAGGTGTAGAACTATGTGACACCTCATATGTACATGTTTTTGAAAGGTATAGAATTGTGAAGCTTGCATTCGCCTCCTTGAAACAGCTGGAAACCTGTACAACCAATCGTAAGCAAAGCACCGGCAGTGCATGAACTTGTGGGGAGCCTTGAAGCTTTGCAGTCTGAAAAGCGTGCAACGAATTTGCAAAGAACGTCGATTGCATTTAGCAAATGTGATGCAGCGTGTAGTGAGCTACTTGACTTTGGCTGTCTCACTGTATCCTTCATCACATCCAGGGTCCACAACCGTAGTATTTGCCAGAGAGTGCAGAGCGGTCCGCCTGATCGTGCATTCTTGGCACAGCTTCGAAAGCTACCGGAGGGATTGAGATAAAGATCAGGGTGCCACAACAGGAACATTGCGGCCAGGGTCATGGCAGTAGTACGGAGGGCGAGGAGAAGGTGAAGGTGAAGGTGAAGGAGTCTCTAAAATCCAGTAAGCCCACTCAGTCAGGTTGGGAAAAGGAAACGTAGAAAACAAGAGCGTGAAACAGCTTTGCTACACCCGGTACCCGGTTGGCGCTGACAAACTTGGACATTTGACATTAAAGATTGCAGCATGTACGGCATGCACGGCATGTAGGGCATGTGCCAGCCTTTGGGTCCGCTTCAAATGTGCTGAAAAGAGAGGTGGCCGATTCAGCCTGTCCAGGTCCAGGTCGTTCAGCATGAATCCCATTCACCCAGTGGAAACCGCCTGAGATGCTGCCGCCGCTGCTGCTCGTGCCCCAGAACTGGGCCTTGCTGAAAATGCTTGGCAGTGAGAAATAACCACGTGGAAGGTGTGAAAAGTGGGAATTAAGAAAAGATCTTTTGGCCGAAATTTTGGGATCAGAATGATGTAGGAAGAAGCAAGACGGTTTAAATTCCAAGGTTGCGTTTAAACTTTAATTTAAACTCATCCTGTGCATTTCTTTTTCACAACAGCCTCTTTGGGGAGGAACGCCATGTGGGAAGGCGCTGCATGCGATGTGCTGCTTGCATCGAAAGATTAGAGCGCAAGTTTCACCATAGCCGTGGAACAGAAAAGAATGCCGTGCTCTCTCTCTCTCTCTCTCGACTCATCTTATACTTGTCTCACGCTCAAATTGTGTTTAGCCGTGTTTATAGATATTTTCAAATCACCATCCCAACATATTCCAACAGTTGCAAGACAGAGCTGTGCATTTCACCACTGAATGCGACATTTCAGGATTGAACACATTGTCGGGGATTGCTCCAACCTTCATGTCCATATGGCCATATGGATGTCAGCTCCATGATCAGATCTAAAATGGGACAACCATCGCCGAAGAATATGTGTAAATTCTCATTGCATGATCAACATCAGGACCTAACCGGATGACTTTTGCAATCCATGGAAAGCCACTCCGATAAACCCACAATGACCCGTCATGACCCATACTATAGATCAACAAATCAAGCTGAGAAATCTCCAATTAGATTGTAAAATAGATTAGGCAGGATTGCAGGATGCAAAGCTTCCAATGCCATGTTCTGATCCATGCAGTGTCGTTTGAGTTTTTTGGCTTTTTTGCTGATCTCCCTTCAGATTGGTCTTCCCTGTGTCCAGAGCAAGTTGCGGATTTTTGTTCGGTCAGGTCAACCGATGTGCCGCGGGAAAGGCAGTTCCTTTCAGGGAGTGACACGTTGGACATCGTTGGCCACGTCGGAAACCTGTGGATCTCAATTTTGAGAACCTGATGGGCCAAGTCCCCCAAAGCTTGGAATCATACGAATCAAGTGCCTGAAAGAGCATCAGCAACGTCAACGTTGAAAGTTGTGGCATTTTCATTCAAAATCATATTGAAATATATTGAAATCATATATTAATCATAAATCTACTACGCCTTTGGATCTGGAGGACACCGGAAAACCCAAATCACATCGTCACATCGTGCGGTCGTGCCGTCTAAGGTGAAACGGGGACAAGCCGATCCAGAGACGTAAATATCGTAGATGATAATTCGGGAAAACTACTGAACGACTGCATTGACTGCATTGCAGTTTTGCTTCAGTTTGACAACCAAGTGATTGGACACAGTTTTGCTGTGGTCTGGGTATTCTCTGGGGACTCCCGAATTCGGCTCTCATCCGGTTTCTTCAGCTTTCATCTTCTCCACTTGCCCTTTCATGGTCTCAATCTTTTGTCGCATGCCTCAAGCCACAGTGAACTGGATGATGCTTTGGGTAGTGGAAGGACTGCTTTTCAAAGCTGGCAGTGCAAATAGAGTCGTGATTTAGGTACTGTCCCAAAATTTGCTTTGTTGAAAGACAACCGCCATGATGTGTTCTGCGTATCAAAGAATGACTTCGAAGGCGATCTGGTGTCGATCTCAAAGCAGCTTACTCGCACAGAAGTGAAGGCATCTCTGGAAGGGAAGACACTAAAACATCTAAAATACTCCAAATCTGAATAGGTCGAAACACACTCAGGATGTGGCGATTTTGATTATTTGGTGATTTTTTGATGCAAGCTTACATATTTGTTAGATTTTGTTAGCCCCTTTTCTTGCATCTAAAAAGTGCCAATCTGAGCCATCTGAGCTGTCGACTCGTAAGTTCTGAAACCAAAGATGCATTGTCACTGACCAAGCCACCAATGTCATCCTTCACGTGCATTTTGCCAAGGATAAATCGCAGGAAACTGCGTCTTTTTTGAGCAACTTTCGTGTCATCTTTCAAACAAAGCGCAACATGTCATCAAGTTTCGGTCCTTCACAGTGGTCAAGTCAATGCCTGGAACCAAGAGCACACAACAAAAGCCATTGTGCAGAAGCGTTGGATCATGAAATGAACAGATTCAGAGAAACAAACGTAGAGAAATGATGGAAGTCACTAGCTACCTTTTGAAAATCATGCAACAAAACATGGTTGCAGTCACTACACTGTTCCATCAGCAACAATTGCTGTTGTCATTTATGAAGTCGAGCACCATGACTGCATGGGCGTCGCACCTGATGGATCCTCTCCGACCTGCGCATGGATTTTAAATCCGAACTGGAAACTGGTGTCAAAGCGAGATTCAACATGATTCAATGCTTGTGATTTCCACAGACAAGTAGAGCATTTGCCAGTGGAGAACGTTCTACCTATGTTGCCAGGGGAGAAGGTTCTACTACTAAATTAAGAACACACCATCTGAAACAAAGTTACAAATCCGTCACAGGTTTTCCATGGTCATAACAAATAAACTAGGTGGTGGTCTTAACGTTGAAACATGTTATTAATCAAAATGGGAATAATCTTCCCGGTAATTAAAAAATATCTGAAACCACCGAAGACGCATCGAAGCACCGCACCTCTTTGACCAGTTCCGAGTTTTCCACCAAGAGCGACTTGTACCTTTGCCACAAAACCCGCTTGGGAGAAAATAAGGAAACTACAAAAAGGGTCCAAAAGCGAGAGAGAGCTTTCAAAGCTTAGAATCTAGATCCGATATCTATCAATACCCTGTAGGTGATTGACATTCAAAAATGAAGCAAAAAAGTGTTGAGGAGTGAAAATCAGCTTGAGATACAACCACGCTTGCTTTGTCACAACAGCAACAACGTCACTGCACATCCAGCCTTGTTTTCAACATATTCAACATCCCGCGCAATTCTTCATTGTCTTTCTTCAACTGCTCGCCTGCTACTCTGCTACTCTGCTACTCAAACACCATTGCAAACGATCTCTAGATTTCAAACACATGCAGTCGGCTTGTTCGCATCACCAAGATTTCAAAACAGGTGCATCTCAGTGCATCTCTTTTCTTGCCATCGCCCATCTTGGCAATGACCCGCATTATCCCGCATTGCATGCAAGAGTTGAACCATGTTGAGAAAATGTGTCGGAAAGAAATCAAACGCATTTCTCTGGAATTCTCTTCCCATTGCGGTTTCTACTTTTCACCTTTATTTCGTTGTTACGACTTTTTTTCAGAGGTAGGCAACACGCACCTGCAGCTTCAGCCTGCTGTTGAAGTGATTGCAACTGTTCCGCTGGGACCGACTCTGACACCTGGAAAACTGACAGATGATTCCGCGAAGAAATCATGGACTTGTTGGGATTCTCTCCACAAAGTGTTGGCATTTCTCTCGGTCAAATAAAAATGCCGTTAGATGTCAGGCAACCCCAAGTGTACTTTCTCAAATTTCAAATCCTCAAAAGCTTCCTTTTTTTGCCTCTGACGATAGCTTCTGGAGGATTTCATCCAATTGTTTGTCCTCAGCGCCAAAAATCATCGGGTCAAATCATCGCTTTCTCACCCCTTCTGAGGTGGCAACCGTCTCGGTGCTGTCTTGAGTTTGGGTAGCCTTGGAAGAACCGAGATTGAACACCGTTTCAGGCAGCAAATGGAGCGATTTGATGTTTGCAAGAAATCTCCGAGCTGACGACTTTTTCATATGAATCGTATTGAATTGTATGGATTAGTGAGGATTAGTGCTTGTTTTGGAAGGCTTCACCCGAATCTGTTTACATGTCAAGCAATTACAATCTGCCGATGTCCATGAATTGTCTGAACATGTCAGAGCTCTTTAAGAAACAAGCTCTGGACATGTCTCCCGACTTCAATATATGTGAGTCTATTTATATTGTTCATGGTATGTGAATGCATTGAATCAAGCTGCAACAGAACCAACTAACGACGGTCCTGCATTGTTGAGTCCCGGCGCGAATAAAAGGACAAACTGAGAAGAGCACTACCACCCGCTTGGTCACTTGCCTTTGCATGAAGGCGTACCTAGCAGCAAACTTTTCATACATAGCAGACAACTTTGGATGACAACCCATGGGATCAAGTGGGGAGGACACTGTGCACTCCAAATGTGATATCAATATATTGTATATATATATATATATATATATTATGTATTATGTGTGTATGCATATCTGGAGGCATCGTGTACTGCATGATTTCAGCAAATGCTGCAAGCAACATGGAAGTCAATTGAAGATGCTTTCCACGTATGGTTCCCCGATGGCTTTGCGAATTGCTTCACGGTAGGCGCACGGATCTGCAGGCTTGTCCTGGGATGTGGATAATGGCTGCAAATTGTATCCACAAAGTTTATTGTAGAATTGATCTAACAGTGTCACTAGAATTCACTATATATGTGCACTACATGGTGCTATGCGCACTCATACTACCGTACTCTCATACCATACATACTGATACTGTAAACATACATCATAAAGGGATTCTAAATGCATGTTGTACTCACATCAATCATATCACATGTACCCAGAAAAACAAAAGCATCACATTGCGGCTTCCACTATTCAATTGTACTCAAGACTCGGAATGACTCTTCAAACCGTGCCTTCATCAAACTTTGGATCAGGAACTGCATGAATGATGTCAAGCCATGTTTCTGGCGACAGGAAAAAACGCTGTTTGATGTGTCATTGACTTTGACATCCCTCTCTTGAAAGGAAGAACCGAATCTGAGGACACATCATGTTCACTTGTGTGCGCTGGAGGGCTTTTTGAATTCGTTTGCCTCCAAATACGCTTTGGCCGCGTCTTCTTTTTTCCGCTCCATTTCCTCTTCAAGGACAGTGATAGCAAGCAAATGGCAGATATACTCCAACTGCTCGACATCGACTAGTTCATGTTGTTGTCTTGTCTGTTGGTTTTCCATGATCCTTCAATCCAGTGCTCAAGGGGTACTAAAGAACAAGACTGGAGACTACAGCACTCGTTGCAATGAGCGCAACATCCTCGTCCAGAGCTGCATCGCCTAGACCTGCGAGAATTCTGATATCTTCCCAAAGTCAATACATTTAAATCATTAAAACATCCTCCATGTCCATGTTCAGAAAGCTTCCCCACATCGGAACAAAAACATAGTAAATACATACCGCAAGTTCGATGTAACGCACCTTGTGGCTTCATCTTAATGGCCACCTAAACAGAAAATAGAAAGAACATGCATCATCGATGCATCTCGGTGGAAAGCTGCATTTCGAATGACGCGAGTCTTTCTTTCGGCACCTCCATTCCAGTAGGAAGCGCTTGCTCTTCGGGTGATTCCAGCGGAATGGTATACTCCATCCTTGGTAACGAAACTCATCAAAACTCATCACAACTCATCGTGTCTCCTCCGTCATGAATTCTGCCTGGCTTATGTATAAATTGTATAAATACCAACAGATATGAATTCTCACTGTCAAATACGGGCGACCTTGGTGACTTCATCTGAGTGTTGGCACGTTTTGGCACTGCATGCCAGGCGTGCCGTACCCGAAACATCCATGACATCGACCTGACCCAAAGCCATGCTGCGGGTGGCTTTGAGTCAGGAATCGGCAAGATGTTTTTCTTGTCAACACACCATTTCAGGCAACTTTTCCCAAAAGGCAAGTGACACTGGTGACACCTTTAAAACTCTTACTTTTAGTGCGCTTGTCGCATGCATCGCTGTATCGTCACCTGCCTTGACACTGGAACATTCCTGCAAATCGACTCAAATCATCATCACACGAAGTCACTGCGTATGTGAAGTCTCTGTCCCTCTCACCCGGTAAACTTCTCAGTCCTCTGGTCGGACAGGAAATTTTAACGGCCTGCACCACTGCTTTTAGGGAGCGATTGAAGAATTGAGGGGAGTAAGTCGCTTCCACTGATTCATCAACTTATTTTGGAAGTTCAGGTATCCAAGAAAGGCAATGAAGCCTGTCCAACTGATTCAGGTGAACTAGTCGACGAGTACCTGATCCAAAAATGAGTCGACAGTCCCAAAATCAGCATCTGTGGCTGGCAGTTCAAGCGCTCAAAGTGCAGACATCAAAACACGGAGCCTCTTCAAGAGGCTAGATCCAGCTATATCCTGCTTAATCCTTCCCTTTTGCAGAGCTTGGCACATTTCAACTTGCACAGCAAAACACTGCAAAACTTGTCGCATCCCCCGCAAGGTCACTGCCAATGCGGACAGATAGGATGCTTGACCTCAGCTCCACTGTGAAACGTGAAATGCCCGAAACGTGAATTTGAAGACAAATTACGGCAAACTCTCTGCTAGGAACATTGGAGGCGCGAGGTGCATAAGATCCACATATTTAGGGCGCCAACGTCTGCAAGTGAAGAATTATGAATTATTCCAATTATATCCAATTATCACGTTGAATTTTCCGAGAGGTGCAATTTCAAGATGCAAAGATGTCTAGGGCAGGTAAGCTCCAAGCTCTGGAATGCCACTGCAACGAACAACCTCGGCAAACACCACAGTTGGCGAAGGGCTCTCAAGATCTCATGGATCTTCTCAATGGCAAAAACTGGGATATGATGATATGATGACATATGATTGATGCAGATGATAATGATGCATATAGACGTAGATGTTGAATATACGGCTGATTTCATAGACTTATATAGTATACATCGTATATGTAGAGTATATGTATATACGCCAAACATGTAATCCTTCCACTGCTTTTGTTTGATACAAAGTGTCCAAAACAGGTGGCTTCAAGTCGTCGCAATGTTTTGAGGATAGCACCTCCAACTCCATGATGCGTAGATTTTGGCGGGGTCGTCGTCCAATGTTTCACGGAAAAAAAGCTCAGGCAACTCAGGCCGCGATGAAAATCCAGAAAATCCTTTTGAGCCCATCAACGAGACACTCTGCTTTGCTCCTGGGAACTGAGGTTTCCAACACTGAAGATGTTGAAACAGAAAAAAGACTTAAAAGGATTAGGAAAAAAGACATATGCCCGTTTGCCAGAAGCCTTCACAAGACTGTAAGAGTAGATGACTCAAGCTTCGCATACCTTTTACTAGCAGGAAAAAAGAATGGCATCAAACCACTACCAAAGCCCTAAGTGACTTACAGGAATCCTGTTGGAGTCTGCTTTTCATTCAGATTCTTTAAGATTTGAAGACGTCCAAAGACGTCCAGGTGCTTCATTTGGCAAGTCGTTAACACTTGAAGGCAGTTCAACTGCTTTTGCGAATGGGCTGATGAGGAGTTTTTCCGTCACAGTTGGTCTCAAAGAACACTACAACTTCGAGCCTAACCCGTATCCAGTCGAAAAATTGATCCACAAAACCAGGACATCATTGTTCATTGTGACGGAAACAGCCAAAGTGAGAAAGCAACTCCTATCCTCTTAGAAGTCGAAGGGTCTGCTTCGATGGCAACGTGTGCAACTTTGGCACAAATGGTTCCATAACTTTGCTGGAACAAAATCGATCAGGTTTGGAAAGGTCAATCACGGAGCTCGCGATTTCCTAACCTGAGAAGTTGGTATCATTGGGATTCCAACATCTTCAACCCCCAAGCCACTCCAGTAGGAATCTGTAAAATGGTGACATCTAATGACATCCAGAATATTCATTAATATTCTAGAATCTTTTTATCATAAAGTGCCTTTCTTTATAGAGAATCGAAGGTGAAAGGTCACCTGGTCACCTGGTCACCCCATCACTTTCAGGCCTTAGTAGTGTGGTCAGAGGTTGGCATGGAAGCATCGCTGCCGACTCCTGGAAAGTTGAAGGGAAGATACCTGTCTGAAGGGCAATTCATGGCTATTGCAGCATGAAAACAAAGACTCTCAATTCTAAATTGGAAGATTTCTCTTTTCAGAGTTTCGCTTTAAAAAAAGAATCACACTGCTGTTTGCCAAGCGTGTGATATGGTCTCAACATTCATCTCAACTTCGTCCGCCATATGAATTGATGGAATTATTACCTATGTGATCAATGTCTTGCCACCCGTGCAGTCCTCCTGTCTGAAGTCTCTAACCTTAGAAATGAATCGTTACGACAAGTTAGGTACACAAGTCGTTCTCCAGAGAGCTGCTTCAAACACATTTCGCCAAATGCCCGGAGGGCCTTTTGATTGATGTCCTTGGAGTCCGGAATTTGTCTGTAAATTTTCAACTTCTCAACTTGGCAGAAGCGCAGCAGCAGCACTGTTTTCTGGCTGAAGCGGCAGGCCACGTGCCTTAGCTCTCGGGCTCAGCCTCACCCTTGTCTGACTTCTCTTCGTCATCATTGACCATGCGCAATGGCGGTGCCTAGAAAATGAAACCGTCGGCCATGGCAATGTCTATCTACGAGTATGTCTCCGTACGGCTATGAGATCTGTAATGTATTATTTATGCATATTATATATAGTGTATGTATATTTGTATAGGATACATGTACAAGACATAAATCAATATAATATGATAGGAAATGTCGGCGTGTCCTGTGGCCAGTGGCCGGTGTACAAGGCACGGCCCGTGGCAGGGGGCCGTTGCCGGTGTGACTGGCATGATAAAATGAAAGTAGTGATGATATATGATAAATGACAAAACAAAATGTCACTTTTGCGTCAATCATTGCACGACATTTCGATCTACAAGAGTACTACAATCCCAAAATCTGTTTTCAACAGCAATATGCAGCTCCCTGGCATCTGCATCCAACACATTTGCACCATTTTGCACCAACGTTGTCAGTTCCATGCCTTGTCCCCGGAACCTCGGAATGCCGCCGCCGTCGCTTCCAAGGCTTCTGCCTCTGCTGTCCTGTCGGGGATGTCAAAGGCAACTAAGAATCCTACACTAATATCAAATATCTTGAGCTTTTGAACGAAGATTCAAACCAAAAAAACGGAAGACAAAACACATGTTAAAAAAAATGAAAACACAGACATGCGTCTCAGAACATTGACCTTCTTAAAAAACCAAAAAGTCCAAAAAGGCCTCTGCCCGGCATTGACACCCCGACGCAAGGCTGCCGCGCGGGCTTCCAACTCCGCATCCTGGCGTCAATCACAAGGAAACGCAAAGGGAAAACCCGTTGCTAACCCGCATTCAGCGAGTATCATAGATGTTACTAACGGGTTTACCAACCCTTTGCCTTTGTCAATCATAGATTCTTTTGATGTTTTTTTTCAAGTTCCAATTTCCTTTCCATTTTCCCAGTGTCACCCTGACCTCGCCCTCTTCTTCAGCTTTTCGCTTCTTGCCGGGTTTCTCGGCAGTGGGACATCCCGCTTTGGCCCAACCGATGAGATCTGCTGGACGTGGAGAGTCCCACCAAATCGGCCCACCTTCACCAAATCTCTGGTTCTGAATGGAGCTGCACTGACAAATTAGCAAAGAATCAAATTTCATGAATCGTCGCAGTTGCAGAAACAATTAGAAATGGAAAAGAGTTGTGAAACAAAGTCTGGGCGCACCTAAACGACCTGCCTCCTGAGAAGCACATGAGACGCAGCCTGTCAAATAGCGAGAACTTGGCAGGTCATTTAGAATCCAATGTGTTTTCAGGGATAAAAGGGTAGATGTTCAAACCATGAACGTCAATGAATTTTTCTCACTAAACTGACAAACACAGTGCCTGTGGTAACGGCTGGCTGTGCTGCACCAGCTTTTCGCAAGTGCAAAGGCACTCTGCCTGTTTTTTCTTCACACAAGAAACTCTAAATGAAAAACCTTGTTGTGCTGTCGTGCTTACTACGACTTTCGTCGATGCATCCAAGAAGCAAATGGCCGTGGTCCCAAAATTCGTGTTTCGCTTGTCAATGGCCATCAAAGAGCAGAGATACCTTGGAGATTGCAGTTCCAAATGTTCAATATCAAGATACTGTTTGGTAGTGAGCTCTTCTTTCAACAATTGATAATGGATCAAAAGTGAATGTTCATTCCACTACCTGCTCTTCTGATCATCCATGAATTTATCCCTCATCCATGAAGATGAAAACGCAGAATTGGCATTGGGCAGTTGAAAACCTTTCAGAGTTTCCCCTGGTGGTTGAGCTATTCCCAACGAGGTACTCAAAGCCAGGTTTCTTCCACTTGGCAATCAGGGCTGCATCCTCAGATGTCGCAACTGCTCCGGAAAGCCACAAGAAATACTAGCCGGGTAGCTCAAGTACAATCCAAGTTTCCCAGTAAAAGCTTCAATAAAAACGCAATAAATAAAAGCTCACCAAAAACCAAACTGTCACACTGTCATTGAGCTCGGAGTGGGTTTGCTGCTTAGGATCGCCATATTTCTCCTGGAGGAGCCAATCGTAGAGCTCCTTGCTGATTGCCTCCAATGTCAAGTTGGCATAAATTGGCTCTGTCAATGTGTCCGGTAGATGTCACATTGACCACATTGACCACATTGATCTAAGCATCTCTACTTGCCACTGTGCATTTTCTGTTGACATCTTGTATTTTTGTCCGAAGATCTTCATGGATTTGTCCCTCAGCCAATCCAAGCTAACAAACCAAACGCCAAACACCCAATTGACTTTGACATGAAGAGCTGCGCATGGTTTCCATTTTCCTGTTCCAAGCCTTCTTAGTGTAGTAGAGCTCATAGATGTACCTGGCTCAAAGCAGTGACAGGTTGCTCCATGATGCTCCATGGATGAAGAAACCTTGAGGATGTGCCGATAAACTTCAACAAATGTTTCGATGTTCAACATCCAAAAATCTCAATTATAGGTGGCCTCGATCTTTCGTAGTGGATCTTTGTGATTTTCCAAGTTGCCTCCGCCAGGAATGGAAACTCAACGTGGACGGTGTTTGCCACGTAGCCGTACTGCTTACGCTGTTGGCGTTTCGCTTTTACTGGTGTGTGACATGACGGTCAGGACAAGTCTTAGGAAAGGAAGGAGGAAGGAAAGAACAGAAAGAAAAAGACAAAACGGCAAAACTCAAAGCGAAGCTCCCATGCCGTCACTGTATGTCACCGTCACATAATCGTGGCATCGCCCATCCTGGTGACCCTCGCCTCGTTGCGGCGCTTGCCTTCGTGGGGGTCGTTCACCGCATCACGCCTTGGGCCGAGCTTCATACAATTTTCACTTATTTTCGTGCACATGATCGCAAGATATGCAAAATGTATCAAAATGTTACAACAACGTCCAACAATAAAATAGTTGCAGCGCATCAATCATACCACAACGAGGTCCCTGCATCTGATTGGCAAACTCTTCCAATTGAGGTGCTACATCGTCCCAGCCCTCGGGCGCCTCCACAAGTGAGAGCAGATCACAGATCAGTGGTGCAACAAAAGATTCTGGACGACTTGGAGAAGAAACGCAGGAACGTCCAAAGTCTTGTGATGTTTTTTCTGCCTTCTTGGTCCGCAGAGTCCGTATTCTGGGCATGGTGTGCGTCCGTCTGTCCCAGCGCAACCCCCACAGCTATCCGGGGAACGCGGTGACCCACAATGAAGATAGCTGCGGTACAAATCAGAACAACTGGCATAGTCTTTGCAGAGCAGTGTGCTGAAAAAACTGCTCACATCAAGTACCTTAGACTTCAACAAATTCAAGACTATATAATTGCTACATATTGCATGCATCGTGTGCTTTTTCATCTGAAGTCAAACGGTGTATTGATTGAAAAAAGATGGACATTTTTGACATTGTAACATTACCATGATAGAACTGCGGTAGAACAACTCTGTTCAACCACTGTTTGATGCTGCATATTTGGTGCTGCAAAAGTTCAGCAACATTGAGAGCTTCCGACTTCATGGCCGCTGATGTGCAACTGATGATCCAAGGCATCCCAAATGCGCTGGCTCTCTCGCGCTCGTGCCTTGAAACACAAGAGTTCGGCAATGAAAATCTCCAAAACCTCAAAACTGATTTAAGATAAGGAGAATATCTTTCCTGATGATACAAATCTATACAAATCTCAACATTTGCACAAAAAAACAATACCCTTTGGATATATCCGCCGACCCCGCCGCTTCAGGGGGAGCGCGCCAAAGGAGTGAGTGAGGTACGGTTTTAGCTTTCGATCTTTGCATGGTCGAGTTTCATCTTCCTTTCAGAAAGCGAAGTTGCGCAGTTCTTCTGGCAGAAAATCACG